>JAQFZI010000491.1:0-15672 GCA_034695605.1 Eupelops occultus
TGAATGGAAATGTGAGTCTTTGCCATCAAATATGCCGGACCTAATCAGATGTCATCAAAGATATCTAATTTTTAATCTATTGTATTATTGATTTCATTGTCATATTATTTTTGATAATAAATATGATGTGATCTGAGTCACTTCCTATTTGATTGAAGTTTTTTTTTCACGAGAAAAATGTTATTTCATCATGAACAAAATTATTTCATCGATCCATTGCTTAAGAACTGTAATAAATATTGTATATAAAAATCACTTTAAAAGCACTAAAGTGCTTTTGTAAAACATCAAGCCCATTTTCTAATATATTATGCTTGCTTCAATTTGAATAAATTGGAAACTATTAATCGATCATGTTTTAGATTTGGGTCCTTTCCTTTTTACTAAAACATTTTCAATAACAAAAAACTTGAGCTGAATGTAAATAATTTATTGATTGATAGCTTAATTGCTTGTTGATGTGCGCAGACATGTTTTACATTTACTCTCATCCATTAGCTCGGTTAAAGTGCTGGTCTTATGAAACCTAAGGGGAAGGTTAAGATGAATATCTATTAAAATTGATTTGCATTAGACTTCATTAAAGGGATGAAGAGATAAAAACTAATCTTATGCTCCGATTTTGCACAAATTTCCATTTGAACATGGTAAAAATGTTGTAAAAATAGCTTAATGTTGTCCAAAAAGCTCTAGGGATTAAGGCTATCCTATTATATTCTCTCTTTGAAGGATGAGATCAATTTTTATTGCTCTCCACCCCATTGAACATCACTGAAGTCAAATAAATTTGATTCAAATATTAGTAATTTTCCTCTCAATTCATCGATTCATAAGAGATTTCGTTGAAATCTGATTCATATTAATGGAAATCATGTCTTAAATTGGGTTACATTTTCTGATTTACTTTTATTTGTTGTATAAATAAATAATAAAATTATTGATTAAATCGATGAACAACTGATGAGGCGTTTGACGACAATTACATACCATTCCTATCAGTTATTGCCAGTGCTTTAGAAAGGCTTCTTATCATTGAAAAACAGAAAAAAATAACCAGAATCAATTTTAAAGCTAAAGAATAAATTGTTTTTCTTATATTTTTGAACTCAATTTGAACTTTAAGATCAAAATTTAAATCAAATCTCAGCTCTTAAGGGACGCCATTAAAAAGTATGCAAATATTCGAGTGGAAGAGATTAATGGAATTCTTTTAATTCTTGGTATTTTCAAAAAACTCTTGAGAATAAACAAAATCATTTTAAGAGAAAATCAAGTCAATTCATTTGAGTTTTGCTAGAATGTAGATGTATTATTATTATTTTAATCAGGATCATTCATTTTGATGGCATTTTCTTAACCTTTCAGTTGAGATATTTATAAATCAAGTGTTGAAATACGAATAGAAAAGTCAGCAAATATTTTATGATTAATTGATTTATTCATCAAATGTTGTTATTTCTCGGATTTCATTAGCGATAGACTAATAAAAAGTTTATATAAAATTGATTTCATTTCACCACTGATTTGATTAAAGTTACCACAAATTTCTATATCCTTTTCAGACATCAAATCAATAAATTAGAGACTCGTTTAATATTGAATCAAATCATTAACTGTTTTGAGTGATACACATATGAGATCTGAATTACTATTATGGTGTGCCTTAAGGCATACCAATCATGAGTCGCACAAATGCCAGAAATGCTATTTATTTAATGAAACACTGAATTTGTCTCCAATAGCACTAAATTTTTCTTTTAATATCAGTGATTGGGTTTTATGGAGTCTATGTATAGTTTACTAAATTAATATCTATTCCATGCATGGCCTCACATATCAATGAAATTTAATTTCAAATATCTATGTGATGAGCATGGGCAAAGTACAGCTAAGCAAGGCAATGATCTAATATGAGAATATATAAGGACAAATAAATAAGAAATGGCCAATCAGTGTTTAGCTTCTTGGTCAATATTCAATATTGATTTCATATAACAATTTCTAAGAAACGATAATAAATCAACATAATCAAGTTAAGAACCATCAAGATTGATTGATCTTGTTAACATAAGATAAAATTATGAGTAAGTGAAGGAAAGAGAAAATTTCTGAAGAAGTGCATTAAGAAAGCTTTTTATCAAGTTATAAATTTCCCCAGGGAGAAACTTTCGAAAAACTTAGAAAAATATCATAATCACACTAGAATCTAGTGGCTAGATTACTTATTGTGATTTAATTGAGGCATTAAATGTTGGCTAGAACAATTTATCATATTTAATTAATAATTGATTCAAAAAACTCTTCAAATTATCATTTGTTAGGATGGAAACAAAAATAGGTTTGTGTTAAGTAACCAAGCTAGCTCTCTTTTTAAACCTTCTAGAACCTAAAAGTCATCAGGGAAGAAATGGTAGGGGATTTTAATTTTTTTTTTGTTATTTTGAAGTTAGATTTATCTAGAATAAATTGAATTATTACCCGGATACAAAATCAGAAAATATTCCCTTAGCTTTCCACCTTCAACATTTTATAAATATAATTAATAAATGAATTATTGGCAAATTATGGCAATCCAATGTTTTGACTGATGTCAAAACTTAACCAGGATGTGAACTCTAATCTATGCTGAGCATAAATCAAAGATAAATTTAATTATTTATTAATTCATTCAAATCCCTTGCGTTTAATCAATAAAACTCTTAAAACAAGAGAATATTTAGAATAAAATTTTAGTTTTGAATAGCTTTGAGTTAATAATAATACATTTGCTAAATACTGCACAGAATGGCACAGAATTTTGTCTTAATGTTTTATCTTATTCTGTGATAAAGACAGTTATTAAATACTCTGACATTTAAGTCATTTTCAGTCAAATGTTAACATAAATTACTGGCGAAAAGTTTAAGACAAATATTAATCTTTTATTTAATTATTAAAATAATTATTATTCTGTGAAAGTCTGATAAGAAGTTAAAATTCATTCATTCATTCATTTAGTGTTTGCCATAATTTGTTGACAGAAACGTTAAAAACACTGAAATGTTAACAAATCAGTGAATGTTTTGCACACAAGTGTTGAGAAAATAATAATAATTTTAGTTTTTTTTTCTTCATCTTCATAAGTATCAAAAAGGAAGGGAAGGGGAGAGGGATAGAGGGAGGGGGAAAATATACAATAATAATAATAAACAAAACTCTCTCTCTTTAACTTCAAAGCAAAATATGAAAAGTCAGATAATATTCTGTAATATTAGAGAATATCTGATATAACTATAATATAAATAAATGTTTGGAATAACGGAATGACATTCTCCTCCTTTTGATTTTGATGTCCCATTTATTAGCAAACATTATGTTACAAAGGAGTCAATAGTATTTCCAATATCTATAGTCTATTGTCTGAAATGAAGTTCAACTGAAAGACAATTGTCTCGATTCTTGGATCATATTGTCTCCACTTTTTTTTTGTTGTTCCCAATACTTCACTCAAATATTTTTATCAATTATTCAAATGCTTTGCAAATATTACTCAATCTATTACTCTATATAAATATGACCTAATCTATATATTCTTGATCAATTATTAAATTATATTGGTAGTATTCAATTAATAAGTTGTCAACAAAAAAATCTATTGATAAAAATATACGTAAATAAACAATGTAAATCTAGAGGAATAGACTCTAATATTTTATTTTGAATGACATTCCAATGATATCTGAGTTTTTCAGAACACAATTTACAACCAGGCTAATGTCAGATTAAATGTGCGCATGGTCCTATTTTATTGAAAAATTTCTTGATAAAAAATTGTTATTTAACTGAACAAATCCTTTTCGTGATTATAGTCTATTTGAAAAGATTTAGTTATAATCCAGGGATAAAGTACTCGGCATTATATTTGAATGAATTTATCGAACAGACCAATGATAAATGAAATGAGTAAGCTACTATTCTTGCTTGCATGACTAATCAAGCAAGCAAGAAATATCATTAAGAGTGGTGACAGTAATGACATATCTCCTCTCCCTTTCCTTTGCAGATTCTGTTCAAATCTGGTAAATATTCAGTGAATTCATAGCTTTTGGATGAGATGTGAGACAAAAACCGACAGAAAAAACAGTCGGAAATTATGTTTTGATTCCTGAAAGGCATATACAGAGCACATAAATAAAGGAATGGCTCTGGTATTAAGTGGACACAAGCATATAGTAGACAGTACTGGATGTCAACACTAATCGACTATAGCTTTAAGCAGATTAATACCGAAGAAGCGAAAGAGTTTAGAGCTCAGAACTAAACTACTTGTCTGTAAGGCTCTCCAATTAAAACATCAGTCGAAGGGATCGGATGATAGTTAAGTTGCCATCAAATAAATTAAAGAAAAGTTTTTCTTCAATAAAGTGCTCTTAGACTTAAAAATAAGTCAATGTATTTATCTATTCATTAATTTCTATGCTTTTCACGAATGTCTTTCA
Organism: Eupelops occultus; assembly: GCA_034695605.1. Classification (NCBI taxonomy): domain Eukaryota; kingdom Metazoa; phylum Arthropoda; class Arachnida; order Sarcoptiformes; family Phenopelopidae; genus Eupelops; species Eupelops occultus. The sequence goes on from JAQFZI010000491.1 coordinate 4,479, forward strand.
CTAAAATCCCTTTTAAGGGACAGAATTAGGACTCGAAAAATAAAAACAAATAGACTTTTCTGATGAAACATTTAGTTAATCGCCATTAACTTCAGCCAACAGATTAGTGCACAAGAAAATTGAATAGGGATTTGACCAGGATTCTCTACACTCTAGAATACAGTATTAACAGAGCCTTACATTCAAAGCACTATACCATTAAATATATAGATAATAAAAATCAGAATCTTTTAAAATTACCCTGTAAATGTCTCATGTGGAAAATATGCGTGGTAGTTCTATGAGAAGTTGTTTAGATGAGGTTTTGTGGGAATATTCTGGATGAATTTCAAATTGCATTCAAATAAATAACTGAAAATTGATAGCAATTGTAGTAAATATTTGAAGTAAACAAGCAAAAAAGTATCTCAATTTTCCTCCTAGTATTATTACCAAGCCTTATTGATTTTGGTAAAAGCTTTTGAGATATTAGTTTCCTTGGTTGACCAAGATATAATTTGACAGTTGATATAATTATGAACATCCGTGTTTAATCAAGCAGGATGCAAATTAAATGAAAATTACATATACTAAGTAAATTTTAGCAATTCTAGTAACTAATAGCAACTAATAAAAAATAATTGCTCGAGGATATTTGAAAGATAGAGCACAGCATAACATTTAGCTTATAATTCAGTCAATTATTCTTTTTTGTCAGATATTTATCATAAGTGAAGGAAAACTGTGGACTCATTAATAAGAAAATAGTTTGGAAATAATCAGATGAAAGTGAAAAGGAGTGGAAGTGTGGGCACAAAAATCAATGCAAACCTAATTTGTGGTCACATTTTATCAATTGCTGCACTCATTTCTCAATAATATATGTTTATCTTTCTTATGACATCCCCTCTCAGTTCAGAGCAATCATATTTCACGCAAACAATTATTGGCATTATTTGCTCCACAATTATCTCTAATATTTAATGAACTAATGGAAAGCCTTCTCATATTTACACTCATCAGTGTCTGTCATATTTTTGTTTTACCACAACTTTAATAATGAATGAGTTGAACAAAAACATAAAAATCACTGAAACCTGATCTCAATTTTCATTAACAAAACTAAGGAATACTTAATCATATATTTGAAGAATGTTCTAGTTCATATTTCAAGATTAATACCATGAAGACCATGAAATCTTAGGCCAAAATCAGTGACCAAAACCAAAATGACCAAAGTATTGACAGAAAATAAGAGGATTTGTTTGAAGTTTTAACGAATTTCAGATTAAGCCAAAAATGTCAAAGACTTATAGAGTCTTAATGTCTAATAACTGGACTGAACCGGACTATTGGTTCATATGATTGAATTCAAGAATTATTTATTCTTCGCTGAGTTCTCTTCGCTGAATAAATATTGAAATCAAATAACAGAATAATATATTCCATGAAATTTCTATATATATTCTAATATAGCTATTATTTTTAATTCTTATATTATTTTTACTGCCTAGTACATTATTATAATATATTTAAATTGTACAAGATAATATAAGAATTAAAAACAATTTCTGTAATTCCTTTTATAGTCAGTCGAAGGGAAAGAATAAAAATCAGAAAAGATATATTATAGGCTTCTTCTAAGCTCTGTCATAACTAAGTAATGTTAATTCAATTCTTGCAAAATTATCAGGTTTAAGAGTCTCACCTTGGAGATTTATGATTATGGATGAAACATATTTGTCTGATTTTTATTTATGACTCTGTCCCTGTCTAGTCTGTCCATTCTACTGGCTATAAAATTGCGGCTATTATCTTTATTGTTATAAATTAGTGACCATGCTTAATCAATAGCTTCATAACAAATCTAAATCTGAAACATATTTTATTCTGAATAATAATAACTGCAATAAAAAAAATGAATATTCAATTGAAATATTAATAATATTCGTATAAACGTAGAATTAAGCAAAGTTTGCCATGGTAACTCAAATCCCTGTTATTACATACTGAATAAAATTAAAATGAAAAGCGGAATAATCTTATTTCTAATTTTAATTGATTCGTTCTGTAAGACTGAGTGACTGAGTATATTTTTATCAGTGATGTCCAAGGGGGTATCGCCTAGATACCCCTTAATTTTATGGGGTCCTCGAAGGACCCCTGAGAAAGACAAGATTATTGCAGGTGCGCCTTTTTTATCCCCTCTTGCTCAAAAATTTTTCAGTATGTACATGGAGAAAAGATCGCGCAGTACCCTCCCCTATTACATCCTATTAACCAAAGTCGAGAAATAGGTTGGTTATCACTGATTTTTATATCTGTCCGTCAAATATATATTTTATTAATATTTTAATAAAAATATATTGCATTTCGAGTGAAGAACTCGACTATAACTGCATTTATCAGACATTTTGATGGATAATAGTATTAAAAGTATTCTACAAAAGATAACAACTAAAAAGAAAATTATGTAATTTCCTAATAACTGAAGGAAATGAATAAGAAAAATAAAGTCATCAGGATAACAGACTAGATTGACAAAGTTTCAAAAAAAGTGTTTAATTGATTGCCTTAACCCTGCGCAAATAAGAAAACTAGTTAATTACGAAACTATTCAAGAATTACGAAACACTGTATATAAGTAAAAGTCATAGGATGTGATTTAAACTGATGTAAAATGTTATTAAATGTTATATTATTCATATATTTATAGATTTTATATTTGGATTACTATAGTTGACATTGAAATTAATTTTTCATTTAATTTTATATCCAATGCATATATTTGTATAAAACTTGTTTTAAAGCAATAAATCAATTCTTTTTATTTTAAATTTTTCTTATATTCTTAATAACTATTCATTTAATAATTTATATAATTATTTGAATTACTTTAAGTTTTGTTGATGCCCTTGTAAATTTTTATGTTTATTGTGTTTAGAATAGGATATAATCAATGAATTCAATGTTTTGTAGGATCTGTTTGCAGAATATTTGACTTAAGAAGTCGTTAATACAAATGTATCACAAATTAAAACAGTTTAATGAATGCAATCATATAGATCCATGGTTATAAAATGGGGAAATACATCCAAAGGAATATAACTAAATATATAAATGAGTTTATAATAGAACCAAGACTCAACAATAAACAATTTTAACCAAAAGGCTTCGTTATATTCATTGATCTCTAAATATAACGAATCAAATGAAGAGTTTCTCTGATTCTTATGAATCGTTTTCTTCTCTTCATTTCTAATAGACTTTCAATTAATTAATTCTTATTTTCAGATATAAACAAATGAATTCAAGCATTTATTTAATTATAATTACCACCTTGCTCATCACACACACACGTTTTTGAGCAATTGTTAGTAACATTTCAATTGTTTTACTCAAATTCCTGAAAGTATGCAAACATTACATGACCATGGCACTTATTCTCTTCTGTTATTTTAATCATTGCATCAAATAATGTATTGTAATTGAGTGCCATTATCATAGAATTTCACGCTTGTTGGTTTTTCAATTTTCAAACTTTACAAAATTATATTATTAATGGCCAAGGCAATTTAGTTGGAGGGCAGGGACCAGTTTAATGCAAAGTTTATGCAAAGCGAACAAATGTTGTCTGGCATAATCAATTAATTGATAAGGTTAAAGTTTATTACCTTAGGGGTCGAATAAAACTATCATTTTCCACATTTTGAGTAATAAACTATTTAAATGTTAAACATGTATGTCCTGAAGGATGTGCTTCAATAAAATGAACAATTCTTTGGAATTCAATATTGAAAAACATGTGTTATATTTGAAAGTAATCTGATATCAATTTTTTTATTATTTTTTTCGAGAAAAACCTATACTATATTTTAAAACAGAGATGGGGAAGAGTCCAAGGGGGTTGTCTCTTTATACCCCCTAAAATTTTGAAATACTCGAAAATTTCCAATTGATTGGCCAGAAATCGAGTTTAAACTAATTAATTTCCATACAATATTTAATTAACCTAGAAAATGATAGATCCAAGACGGTTATGAATCAATAATTATAAACTACCCCTCATCCCCTTTGACGAACTGCACATCCCTAATTTTAGAATTGATTATGAAAAACATTTTTATCTGTTATTTTCGTTGTTTGACATAAATTTCTTGAATTCCTATTCAATTCTAATAAATAATTCCTTTTATTTCTGAATGTCTTTATATTCTGTGCGAAGAATTGCATTTCAAACACTCTTTTGTCTTCAAAAAACAACTGTATGTCAAACAAAATGTCATTTCAGACAAATTTCTTTTGAATAAAAGACAATACTTTATGTTAAAGAATATAAACAAAATTTTTGTCAGTATTTTCTTAGGAAAAAGTTTATCCTTTGTTACTAAAGTTCATCTTGTGTTTTGAAGTTGACATGCTAAATTCAAATTCTGTTTGAAGAATATCTCAATTTAATAATAGTTTGAATAGAACTGCATTTGTATTAAAGGCCTAAAATGTCAAATCATGAATGTGCAAGCTCTTCGAAATAAGGGTTCTGAAATTTTGGGAAAGGAGGTATAGGGAAGGGTATATTTTCATAGACTTAATTTAAAATTTTGAGATTTTGGAGAGAGTCAATTTTATTCCATTGAATTTATTCCGAAGAGCCAAAAATTTAGGGGGTTTTAGGCTATGCCCCCCTTGCCTATCACTGATGTCACACAGATCATGAAATATTGTAAGCATGCTCTTCTGTCAGATTAAACAAGTCTGATCTTTATCAGAAATTGAATTTAGGGCAGGGCTATAAAAATAATAAAAAATGATGAAAATAACGCAAAAATATGTTCTAGAAACAAATAATTTATTAAATTTAATCTTTAATTAGAATTAATGAAGAAATTTAAAACCATCTAGTTTATTTTCAGCTGATTTAGTATGACTCCATCTCATCTTGTATTAAAAATAAGCTCGTCATCCCTGAACTCAACTAATGGATCATTACATGAGATTAAGTCAAAAAATAAAGACTTTTTTTGGATAAAATTACTTTAATTAACCGTAGCTTTAATTAAATAATATACGGCATTCACTCATATTTCAACTTGGTAACATGTTCTTATTAGTGCTAAATTAAAATTAAATTCAATACAGAGATTAAACGCGAGGTTAATCTGGAACTTTCGTGGAAATCAAGAATTATATCTCTAATCATTTCTATTTATAAAGAGATAATAATAATATACTTGTACAAATCAAATAAAACTTATTTTGCCCATAAACGTCAGTTTTCATTCAACTAGGCATTTGGCAATAATCTTGGAACCCATCAGGAAAAACATGTTTATTGACTAAAACAGTAGAAGCAATGGTTGGAATTTTATTCATAATTCTCAAAGATCTGCTAAGAATTATAGCTTATTATTGTATTTTGTACTAGCATAGTATTTGTTTATCGAGTTATCTTGAAGCCTACTCTATTTGGAAGTTGCCTACCCCACCTTGTACAATGTATTCTAAGAATTTTTCCTGTGCTTTATCCATAAACCTTTTCAGATATTAAAAACATGACTTATATTAAGAGATTCTTAGCTTTTAGTCCTTTACTTATCATAACTATAAAGAGATTAATAGCAGTGAATGGGAAGGGAAGGAAAGGGATTTATTAACTAATGGAATAAGTATTGAACATATTTATGTATCAAATTTAATACTAAAAGTATTGAATGGCTTGAAGATAAATAACGAAGCTGAAAATATAATCCAGTTCCTTTTTATAAGATATAAGAGAAAAACAATTTTTGTTCCCAAATTAAAAGTATTACAGTTTATACGGATTTCTAAAAAATTGACTTTAATCTGAAAAATGGTATAAAATGAGAGCTTCATATTTACTTTATCAAGTAACATTTAATCTGAGATTAAAATGATGTGATGCCCATGCTCATATTTCGGAAATTGATTACAAAATTAAGAATTTTGAGTAAAAATAGCATTTAATGATAAGTAGATTAATATAAAGAATATTCTGGATTTTGGTTCAGAAAACTCCTGATAACAGAAGCGAAGTACTGTTTAGCACAGGTTGTAGTGACAGACAAACCATATTTGGCCAAAAAATGTTTGATTGACACTAAACGCAATGTTCATAATTAGAAATTGCTTTTTAGTGAAATTAAATATTAATCAGGGATAGGCAAAATCGAAATCGGGGGCGGAATCGGGGCCTTTATCGATCTGGTATCTGTCCATTGATGTAATGTTAAATGTTCTGAATTTTTCCTAAGGGGGGAGTTTTGAGCAAAAACTAGGGAATGCTTACCTCAAGACCAAAAAATAATGGTTTATTCATTCTATATCCCTTGAACATCCCTGATATTAATGAAGAACGACGTTATCTCAACTTTCATTCACCAGCTCTGGTCATTTCACAAATATTATGCCTGTCCTAAAAATATTCAAAGAATATTCTGTGTTATAGTAAACATGCAAATAAAACTCCACAAAAATAACGAAAGAATAATAAATTTCAATTTAAAAGTTCATTTTATCATTATATTGATGGCATGGTTTTGTTTAATCATGCTCATTCTAGTTTGTCTAATTTAAAGATTGCATGATCCTTAATTGATTTTTTTTCTCTAAATAATATTTAGATTCTATTATTTGATAGGTTTTAGGCTCTAATAAACGATAATTATTGTAATATCAATCATTAATTTGTATCTAAATATCAGTGATGCAGAGAGGGGGTGGGGTCTAAACCCCCTAGAGCTAAAAAATTATGGACATCATTACTCAAAAAGGGCATAAAAATCTGAGACTAGCCTTTAAACCATTTTGAAACATTCTAGTCTATTTTAAACTAGATTTTCGCTGAAAAAAGATGGCTAATCCAAAATTAAGCATAGTAGAATTCCCCGTAGGGAGCTTCAATCTCCCCATTCCTGCTAAGTATCATTTAATGAATGTAATAATCATTTGTGACTGAAATGAATGATTTTTCTGTAAAGGAAATGTTATTGATTTATAAGACGGCTGTCCAATAAAAACAACAGAAAAACAATTAGAATCGGAGTCTATTTTAGTTAAAATGTTGAAAAAACAGTACTTATCCTATATTTCTGTGACATTGATTTATTCTGAGTGAAAAAACTGAGCGAATAATAATAATAATAATAATGTTATAATAATTTTGAATCTGAGGCCAGATTTACATCCAAATCGAGTTTTTCTTTTTGTCGAATCGATTTGAAGAATAAAAATAAAATTCAATTTTAAACTTATTTTTCGCAAAGAATTGTGAATTGCTTTTAACCTTCAATTTTAAAATCAATTTATTTTTCATTATAAAAAGTATTTAAGCTAGTTCAGCTTATTTAACGCCTATTATTACCCAATGAATTTCTGGGTAATGACTGCTCCGGTTATTCTAAATAATTGTTTTATAGGAGCAGACATTCTAATGGTGTTAATTGATATATAACAGGAATCCACAGAATAGCACACAATTGTGTTATTCCGTGCTCTATATTGTTATGTATTTTCCTTTTGGTATCATTTATTTATTTATTCAGAAAAGGTTTTCCTCATAAACACAATTCCAGGCCTTCTCTGTAATACTTCAAACTTTTAAATTGAATTTCAAACACAATTTGAATAATCAAATGAGACATAAATTCTCTCTGTTTTCGTCAAAATTACGATTATATTAAAGAAAAATTTAGTGAAGAAAAACAAATGCATTCTCTTTATTACTGGGTTTTAGTCCTTAACGATGGGGTTCTCTCTCAGTCATCGTTAGGACATATATTTTGAATTAACTCTCATTTATTAGTCAATAAAGTTTTTTATTCTTTAGTATGACTTCAGATATTTCTTCACTGAATAACAGATACATTAAAAGCGATTTCTTTATTCAAGCCTTGGATCGCAAGGTTTTTATGGGAATAACAGAGTGTCTGTCCTGAAGGCTATAACTTTTCATATCAAAAGTTTGCTCCCATTTTTGTCGACAAATTATTTTCAAAATGAACTAATAGTTGATACCATTTTTTAAAAGTCTTAATCTGTGTAAACATAAACTTCACTCAACACTCAAATGAATTCCCTTTTTTAAGTTGGAACTGGTGTAATCCTGGTCATCAAATATAATAGACATATGGTATACATCTCTTTAATGAAATTCCTGCAAAATTCTTACTACCGATGTATAAACTAGTTATTCATAGCAGCAATTTATGAGAAAATATTTCACAAATAGGACCCGAAGCTATTGTTCAAATAAATTCCTCTTCTGGTGTTGAAAGTTAAGACGACATGAATTGCTTTTCAGATAATTTGTTTTTACATAAAAATCGATGTATTATTACTAAACCATTTTGAAAGAGGGTATTATTTGAATCCTCCTTTTAATCAAATAATGCTTTTTATAAATGAAAGTTCATTATTGTTATAACAATGTTTTACTCATTATATTCTGTCTCTCTCTCCCTCCCTCACTCACTCATTCACTCACTCCCTCTCCCTTTCTATTCATTAGAGATGAGATTAACTTTTATGTCGAAAACTTTTTATATAACGATAACAGAGAGACAAATAAATTATTGTATTATTATTTTTATGTTATTTTCCATTAAAGCAGTGATTTTTCATTGCAAGTAATTGATTAGAACTTTGAATTAAACAAGTTCTTTTTTCTCTGAATCCTAGTTTAACAATGGCTTTAAAATAAAATAAGTCTTTAAATAAATAATTAAATTGAGATTTCGAGAGATTTCAAAACTATAGTAATAAATAAAACACTGGATTTCCAAAATGTTTTCCACTGTCATTGATTAATTCCCATGATAACTTAGACGAATGTAAGGGACACAGAGTTTTAAACAAGATGAATCAAGAAAATATGTTCGACAAATTGCTGGGAGTTTTGATTCACTTAATAATGAGATAGTCTTTGAAATCATTTCATTTTTCAAATTCACTCCAAAAATACAATTGAAATGAAATTCGGATTAAATTTATAGTACTTTTAGAAGAAAGTAATAAATTTTCGGCAAATTTTGTTTCTGAGAAAATTTCTTCATAAAAAAAGGAAAGGGAGAGAAAGGCAATGACTTTCATTTCACAAATTCTAGTGAATCCATAAAAGAGACAGTTTTTTGTCGCCAACAAAATGCGATTAAATTATAGAAATTTTTGGATAGAATTATAGTTTTTAGTGAAGAAAAATACAATTTATTTCTTCAAAATCCAGAGAAATATTTTCCTCACATTTTTTTGTCTGATTTTGAGAAACCTATAAAAGTGTCGAATATTTCGTATCTCTAATGAGATTAAATAAATTTGAAGCAAACTTAGAGAATGTTTGCATTATTCTGCACTGATAATAGCCATGGTAATCAGGCATTTATATGCCAAGAAAACCCGAATATATTCAATATTCTAATTAGTTTTTTTGCTTTTCATTGAATATCCAGATCCTATTGTCCAATATTTATAAGTAAATTGTTATTCGATATAATAGTTTTTTTAAACTGTTTTCGACCAGTTTTTCTGTTCAAAACATTATTCAATGTTCTATAAAGAATTACACGTGATTTCATTGATGTCCAAGATCATATTACCGAAATAAAAGTTTCCATAATTATAAACAACATTTAAAACAATGAATATTACTTTTGAGGATAAAATATCAACTTTTATACTCAGATACGTTCAATCACGTGTCAATTACGGTTAGGCATAGCTATGGTCTCCCCTCTGGACATCACTGGACCACAGATTTGATGATCGCGTGTTTGACTGAATACAAAACACTTCTTGCATTTAAAATGAAAAAGAAAATGAATAATAGACTCGACTTTTTTGAAGTGAGCTATTGTTTGTATTCATTCATTCGCTAAGAATTGTCAAGTAATTTGATCGATCTTGGTGAAAAAAAATTAAACGAACCAAATAACATTAAGTGTAAATTATTTGCTCGATTAAGAATTCTGGTGATTTAAATATTAAATTAATGGCTATAAATGGTGTTCTAGATGAATTTTTAGCGCAATAATTGCCAATATATTATATTAATCGCTATAAGTTTTATTGTCCCGAATATTTAACTAGATCAGTTGAATAGTTAAGTAGAAATAAATATGAATTATAGAACAGATATCGATATATAAGTGATAATAATATTCGTGTATGTAATTCAAATGTTAAATTGACCAAGGGTAATGGCACAATAAAAAAGGGTTGCTTTCAAACACTGCTAATGACTTGCTTTTTGAAAATATGAGAGAAGTAATGGTCTGCGAAAGAAAAGTAAAACCAATTTATTGTAATTTGGATTTAAGAGGAAAACCACTTTTTTCAACAAAATAGAGACTATTTTTGAGACAAATGGGAATAGTTTTTCATTTTACTGACCGATTGCTTCAATTTGAACGCAGAGATAAACGGATGAGTACTTCAGGAGCTTAGCCTTTGAACAGGAAATTTGATTCAGAGTCCTTATCTGAAGTTGACTTGCTCAAAATTCTTCGAATCAATTTTGTACGGCCAACTTTGTTCAGGGTAGTTTAACACGCAATCGACTTATTACCAGAAAGTTCTGACATGTTTTCAAATGGATCTGGAAAAAGCATCTATTAACTATTAACTTGGTTAATGTAGTGATGATTTCGTTGACTCAAATGCTGTATTAAACTCTAATAAACAGTTATTTCGGATTAATTTTCTAAATGTTTGTTATTTTTATCTCTAATTTATTTAAACACTTTCTAAACGATGACAATCAGAGCACAGACTGTTTGTTCAGTTCGCACAACTAATATGAGTTGACTTTTAAGAAGAATTATTCTGATATGTAGTGTCAGAATATGTTTTTGTCTACCGGTGCCAATAGCGCCGGAATAGCACATGCGTTCTCTTCCAATAAATACATATTTCTTTCATACATTTGCTATAATTTTTTCGCAGATAACTGAAGAGAAAAAGAAATACAGAATATTCTGATTATATATTATTCAACAAAAAGCGTCTAAAATATTATTATATTTGAAACATTGTTTCGTTTTTTTCACTCGTTTTTTGTTTCATAAATATTAAAAAAAAAAAATTCAGGAAAAAAATGTTTGAATCATTCGTTTTTTTATTTCATAATTGAGAAAATGGTAATTCATTTTATATACTAATTGTTTTTAAAACTAATTAGAGAGGAGAGAGGGAGGGAGGGAGA
>JAQFZI010000492.1:0-15670 GCA_034695605.1 Eupelops occultus
TGTGACAAAACTGTTTATCCGATTGAAGAACTTAAATGTTTGGATAAGGTTTGCATTTATTTATAATTTTAGGCCTAATCTTAAAAATTAATAAAATTATTTTTATTTTTTAAAACATTAAAAATAGGGTTTAAAAGAGTAAATACTTTGACTTAATTCACAAATTGTCTAAAATATTGTCATTAAAATCAATTATTTATTTAATGTCCTGTTTTTCGACTGAATTTTGAACTTAAATCAGTTTCTCATAAATTATTTCAATTTTAAACGATTGAAAAAAATGCTGTTTTTGTAGTGATTTAAGAGACAAACCATTCAATTGAATTAATTTTGTTTTAATTTTTTGTTGTAAAATATTAATAATGGTTTCAAATAATATGAATTGATTTTAGGTTTGGCACAAACTTTGTTTTAAATGTCAAGAGTGCGGAATGACATTAAGTATGAAAAACTACAAAGGATTTAATAAACTACCATACTGCAATGCGTAAGAAATTATCTATCAATTATTGCTTTAATAACTATTATTTTGTGTCATGTGTTTAGACATTGTCCTCAGGCCAGGGCTACAGCTGTTGCCGACACACCAGAAGCTCGAAGATTGGCGGAGAACACGAAACTGCAGAGTCAGGTCAGATATCACGAAGACTTTGAGCGACAAAAAGGAAAACTGACTCAAGTGGCCGACGATCCCGAAACTCTTCGTATTAGGAATATCTCAAAGAGGATATCAAATGTCGCATATCATGGAGAATACGAAAAGAAAAAACAAATGGAACAGAAGAGAACACTCGTCCCCGAAGACCAAATCAACAATGGATTTGATCGACAAAAGGGTCAACAGATGCCAATCCATTCGACCACTTCTGCTATCATTGGTATTGATTTTTGTTTAATTAAATGTTTTACTCAAATATTAAGGTTTGGTTTAATTTGACTCAAAGATGAGAATAAGAACTCTCGACAACACATTCAACAAAACGATTCAATCAATCATAACATTCGAAATAGTGGTGTCACTAATCAATACCATCAGAACATAGGATCACAACAGCCTTTTCATAGCACGACAGCTAATATCAATAAAGACCTCAACCCCTACTCATCTAAACTTCAGTCGACAGTTATTTATACTTCTGATGAGGGACCAGGTCTTTACTCCTTTCATATATTGTCTCCAAATATAATAATCGATTGAATTTTGTTTCCAATACTTAGTGAATGAAAACTCTCGAAAAGTGGGTTCGATTGTGGATTACGATCCTATTAATGATAATTATGGATCCATTGCCACCGGATATCGAATCGATGCAACGACCGGTGCTTACTATTCAGGTCTGCTCTCAAATTGATTTATAGTCTGATTGAGTCTTTGTTGGCACTCGACTCGACTCGACTCTACTCTAATTTGTTTTTCTATAATTAATTTAAAGCTTTCATTGAACTCAAACTAAGTTTAGCCTCGAAGTCATTTAAGACAAACTCATTTTTCAATTGTCTATAATTTAGTGCAAAGTCTAAACTTTGAACAAATTCTAAGCTTAAGATTCATTTTTTTCAAACATTAATTTGGAGTCTATTTTATAGTCTATTTAATGAAATGATTTAATCAAATAACTAATTAATCACTTTTTATCTCTTGTTTTGCTTGAATTCAAACATCTTTTAAATAAGTTTAAACACAAATATTATTTTTACCATTTTTTATATGAAGTTATTTCCAAATTTAGTTTCAAATTAGTTAATAGCCAACCAAAAGATGTATTGATTCCTTTGCTGAGCAACTCCTGATGTATGGGTAGAAATGATAAAACTTTTGAATACGATTGCAGTTAAGAGCATATCATATGAGTTAACACATCCTTTTAGTCATTTATAAGTAATAATAAAAAGTTAAATAGATTAAAATCAATTCTTTTTAAAACCATATTTATATCTATAACTAAATTAAAGTTATAATCAATTATTTCCTTCACTTTTATCACTTTTTTACTTAAGTTTTGAGTTTTTCTAATATTTGAGACATTTTTAAATTAAATTAAATTTTCTACAAATTACTAATTTCTAAAATTGTCTTGCTCATCATTTTGGCTTGCTAAGGGACAATTTGGCTTTTATTACCATTTGCTAGCTCATTGATAAATTGTTTTTCCTTATTAAAATGCTTTAAATTTTTAGTTTGCCTTGATAATTTGTGCTTAGATTAACCATTTTAATATATAACAAATTGTATTTAATTCAAAATTTGAACCTGTACTTTGTCAACTGTACTTGTTCAACTCATTATATTTGGGGCTTTTTCTTCAGCTCTCCTATGATTTTTCAAAACTATTCATAACTATTTGATTTTATTAAGTTAAGGCTCTCAGTGAGGAGAGCCCTCATTGTCCCATTCACCCCCTTGGCAATTTATGAAATGCTAGGTTAGGAGAGAATATTTTTTTAGTTAATTCAAATAGTTTTTATACCTGGTTTTCATTCTTTTTAGTGAATTTACATTTAGGCCATTCATAGAGTCATTTGTAAAATGAGTCAATTGTCCAAAAGTACAGTTGATTTAGAGTTAGTTTTTGATTCACTCATTCATTGGTTGAGATATTAATAAATATTTGTTTGAATATAAACAATAGGTGGACCTCAAAATCAAGTGATGACATCCGGTGTTGCAATGCGTCGTCCGATGAGCCGATCATTCCGTGCGATATATGACTATACAGCTCAAGATATCGATGAGGTTAGCTTTTTGGACGGCGACCTTATAATCAATTGTCAGGCCATAGATGAGGGATGGATGACCGGCACTGTTCAACGCACCGGTCAGACAGGAATGTTGCCATCAAATTATGTCGAATCTTACGATTAATTATCTTTAAGTTTATTTTAATTTATTATTCTTTCATTTGTTGTTCTCTTTTTGTCAACTTTTTGTAGGCTTTTTATCTCAAAATGTTTTTAATTCAAATTTACGCTAATTTTTCATTTAATTAGTTTTTGTTTTTTGAGTGTTTTATCAAAAATGATGAAAATTACGTCGAAATCGCTTTAAATTTGATTTTTTTTATTAATTTTTTATATGAGTTTTAAGGAATCGAACCATTTATTCAGCATTTTATGAGTCAATTGATTGGCATTTATTTAAACTATAAATTATTTCAAAAATTTAATAAAATGTTAGTTAATTAAATGGAAATACATTTTCAGTATATCTCGATATTAGGCAATATGTAGAGGAAGAGCGGTCTGTTTGTGACTTTCATTTATTCTGATAACAGTTAGTCCTCTAATATTAGAAACAATTTTAATAAAAACCTTAACATTCATTAAAATTGATGACTAATGGAAGGCTTTATTTTGAAGTCTTGAATAGAATTTCAACGATTTTCATAAAAACTCAAAATTAAATTATAATTTATATGTATTTCTATATATTTCTCTATATTTCTCTATATTTGATGAAAACATAATTTTTATTTCAATTTCTATATTTTGGAAACGTCTTAAAACACACACTTCTGTCGCATACTTTCCTAATATCGAGAATATTTGAATTTTAAGCTAAAGTTATATATATTTTTCAAATGAAGCGATTATCTGAAGAATAATTTTTGTAGTCTTTTACTAATATATATATATTTCTGATACCAATACTAATAATATTTTAATATTACTTATAGACTATTAGTTTAATGCCTTATATTTGATATATTTATACTTAAATAGAATCAAAAATTAAATATTGAAATTAATGCTCATTTTAGATGATAATTGTCAGAAGAAATATTTTTAATGAAAGAATTGTTTGCAAAGACGTATCGTTTTTTCAAAATTCAAATAATATGCTGTAATTTGATAGAAGAGATCGTTTTTATAAACTTTATTTTCTTAAATCAAATGAAACCTCAAATGTTTCCCCAAAAAAACTATTATTTGTAATCTCCGGAAACAAGATATTAGAGAAAAACTATATTTCATAGGATTGGAGCCCCACTTGAGTTGAGCCCTCAATATATTTGCTCATATTATTGAAAATTGATTCGATTTTTAACTAATTTTTGAATTAAACTAATTTTTTGTTAAAACAATTTTTGTTTTTTTTTTAAATAAATTAATAAAAAAGAAAAGCATTTAAATAAATGAATAAATTGAGAGCAAAACAAAGAAATGATTATCTCTAATGAAAATTATGATCAAATTATTTAAATGGACTCAATCGATGCCAACCGATCCGCTCGTATTATAAATTGTGAAATTCCTCAATAAATTAATTATTTTGATATCAATTGCTTTTTATATTAGAGCCAAATGTTTATTAATTTTATTCAAGCGATGACTCTATAGTTTATATGAGGCTCTCAAACAAATATTTGAATATAAGATATTTGTTTGTTTCATATTATTGTTTATTCTGTATATCGTGAGACCAATAGATGTCTAATCAATAAACCAAAACTAATTCTTATAAATGGATAAGTTTTTTATTGGAGTATCTCATAAATGCTTTCTATATATATAGAAGGAAAAAATCGAAAATCAATTCAATTATTTATCAAATAATTGGCATATTTTCCCGAAATTCTTCGAATATTTGTCAAATAAACTAAATAAAAGTAACCGTTTTTTGAATCTCAATCTTCTATCCATCAATTTTATGAAACAAAGTTTTACAAAATATTTATGCATTTATTCTTCAAATAGAGTCGGAATAAAATTATTCTCAAAAATATGTTTTAATCAAAATTTAATGAAAAAATGAAGTCTTCTTCTATTTTTGAGATACACAACGGATATGTCTATTGACACAAAAAATATGTTTAGTTTTTGTTTTATGAGAACATTTAACGACATAATAGGGATCACCAATACATGTATTTTCTTCTCATAAAGAATAGGTTCGACTTTTGATAGTCATTATAGGAGTAGACTAACGCCAAATATTTGTCATTAAATACTTTTATTAATATACAGTTCTAGGGATCAATACTTTCATCATAACTATTATCTAATTTAATCATTTAATAAAACAAAAGTGTATTCAAATTTAAACAAGAGATGAATCATTTGTATATAAATTTCAATCAATTCTTAAAAATAGATCCTACTTCAAATTTAGTGAAGATAAATTTATTTGAAAGGTGTAAACCATTTTATTAATTCAATAAATAAACTGAATTTAAAATTAAGTTAAATCAAAATTATTTTTGGCTTAATTCACAACAAAGTTATCATTGATATTAATTCAGCCATTTCTATGTCAACCCTAAAACTTTAGATCTCTACTATACCTAACCTAAAATGAATAGAAAGAGCTGTTTATCGCAAAGAATTCTATTAGAAATTTTATAAAAAGATTTTAAACCAGTGATGCCCAAGGGGGATAGCCTAAATACACCTTTAATTTTTTGGTCTGGAGGTACTCCTAGTTTTGGTTAAAGACTACACCCCCCCTGGAAATTTTGTTCCAAAAAGTTTGCAAAAAGTGAAAAAAGGACACATTTTTGAGAAAGTTTAACATTACGTCTGTGGACAGAGACTACAGAGACTGTAGATCTGTGAAGATTGTGAAAATTACGCACTACCCTATACCCCCTAATTTGGAAAATTTTGGGACCCCCAGGATTTCGAGGTTTCGATTCCCAGGTTTCGAGGAGTTTGGGCATCACTTATATTAAACATTTCTGTTTACAAATTGTTTACAAAAAGAATTGTAATTTAAAGTCCAAATAAGTTGTAAAATATTTGTTAGTACAGTTGAAATTCTCAAATATATTATCTACTGTTGTGCCGAACGAATATATTTTTTAAACCAAAACAAGTCTCACAAATCTTTTTGATTTTTTCAAATATTGATTTTTTCGAATGAAAAGTACAGAAAAGACTTAAATGACTCAAAATAGTAAAAGAAATTTTAAATCAAGTGTCAAACAAGTGATTCAGTATTTGGAAACATAATCCGCATATTTTTAGTGATGTTCACAATTTTCACTCCCAACAGATGAATAGAATGTATTGATAAGATATAAACGGTATCTAAAATACCCAGTACAATATGTTACAAAAGAAGGGATTTATTTCCCCCTAGAAATTGAGTCAAAGGAAGAAATAACCAAAAAAATCATATTTAAAACTAATTTTAATAATATAACTAATAAAACTATTTTGATCATATTAGACAAGTAGACGAGTAGAGCATAATTTATAGTATTTGACATTAATGTTGAATCAATTGAATTAATAATTAATTCAAAAGTTTCAATATCAAAATTTTACAAGTTGACTCAATTTGACTTTATCTTCTATCATGGTTAATCTAAATCAATAAATAATCAATTGAGTCAAGTTATTTAATATTTAGCGACAATTAGTGAATCTAATCTTGATTTTTATTAAATTATCTGTTTTTTGATGTATTTATGATTCTAATTAATAATTGATAAAAAAAATATATAAATTTTTATTCTATATATTCTATAGGAAAGTATACAACGAATTGAATTATTATCAATGATTCAAAAGTGTTTCTCTCATTCTATTAAATGAGTTCAATAAAGATATGATTTAAGAACATAATATTTTGCGTTCAAATCAGGAATAATGGAATGAATTTATAAAATTTCTGTCACGTCTTGAAAGTAACAAAACACAGAGTTCTTTACTATCGATAACACGTTTGAGAAAAACAGCGCTAATATTATGTGCTTTTGAGGCCCGACACTAATCAAACATTTTCTACCTATTTTTCAGCCGTTATTCAACAGAATATGTGTTTGTGTTACATAATCTTTCTTGACACAATTGTCTTAATTGAATCTATCTAAAACTAACAAGTAGCAAATTAAAAGAGAATGGCCCTCACAATATAAGATCACTTTCGGGAATTGTGACAAAACTAATTAATTCTAAATTTTGGGAAACTACTATCGAGTAAGTTTTTGTTGGTGACACTACCTTGCTCATTCATATTTGTCTAGTTGTAAGCTTTGGTGGATAATTTTCTAATTTTATAGAAACAATTTTTAAAATAATATGAGATAGATAGATTTAAAGAGTGTTTACTAATTATAGGTCAAGTTATTAAATTAATTCTAATAAATTATTACTAATTAATGAAAAGAAAGGACACATATTATATTATATCGAGCAAAAATAATGAAATTCAATTCAATTCTATATAGTTGAGTCTTCCTCATCAAAGTTATTGGATATCTACTGTACAATTAAAAATAGCAAAGGGTCTAGAATAAGATTAGAGCCTTTATCAGTCGAACACAATTTAAAAGCAAGAATTGTCAATTTGGAACTAGCACCATTGCCAAACAATCTGGAACAAGAGTTTCTATGATTTGCACAAATTCTTATCGCATTTTTTCTTTCTAAGTAGAGGTAAATCAGATCAAGTTTTGGCTAAAATACAAAACAATGTTCAAACATATAACGAATACAAGTCATTGTAGCCTTAGGTCTACCAAATAATGATGTTGGCAAAGTCCAACTCTACTAAGGATGTGTTAAGATAAAAGTCTACTAATCAGAAGACCTGGATACCTTGTCTATTTTAAGAAATCATAAATCATTTTTTGATACTTTTATTTTAGAAACTTATCGAAATTCTTTAAATTGTTGTAAAAATCGAATTCTAGAGGTGATTCTTAGAAGGTAAATTTTCCTTATAGATTCAACATGCTTGAATTAACAAGAATATTGCTGTCTTTAACATTGTTTTGAGTTACGCCTTCAATACAAACAAGTAATCGACACCATTGTTAAAGGCATGAAAGCAATGAAAATCAAAGCCAATGAAAATTTATGAGTTTTTTATATTGAAATATAAGACTAATGCCAAATGATAGGGAATGGCATAAACGCCTCCCATTTCTCTTTGAATTATCGCTAAACTCTAATATTATATAATTATGAGATAAAACAAATGAGACGTAAAATCTGGAAAATATCTACTTGCTTATCGATTTCTCAAGTTTGAATCTTTTAACATTAATACTTCAATCAAAACCACATTTGCCTTCTTTGAACATTTGAAACATTTGTCAAAAATCTCAATTATTATTTGGAATTTCACGAAATTCCATTGTTCAAACTAAAATTTTCATAATATTACTACTAGATTGTTTTAGCTTTATATGTTAAAGCAGTGATGGCCAAGCTCGGAGGCTCCAGGGGGGATCCAGGGGGGGATTTTCGAATTTTCCTTTCAGGGGGGATACGCCATTTTGTTTTTTCCGCCATTTTTTCTCTAAAACGGCCAGAAATGCGCTCAAGATAGGTCTATTAGCTTCTAAATACGTTAATTAAGTATAATTAACTGTCTAATTTAGTTTAAATTCACTTTAAACCCGATTTCTGGCCATTTTCCCGAAAAAAAATTTTCCTTTCGTGCCAGGGGGGATTTTCTAGGATCTTTCGGCTCCAGGGGGATAAAGGCTGAATCCCCCCTTGGCCATCACTGATGTTAAAGCTATATCAGAGCCAAATGGTGGGATCAGCTCTGTGTTTAGTCATTGATAAATTGAACATTACTTTTATAGACAGCACAAAACATGAAGAGGTTTTTGTATATATATATATATAGTTGGGATTTGCAAAAATCCCCTCTTTGACATAGATCTTGGTCATTTCTAAACTTAATATAAATTTAAAGCAAAGATTGGAAGTATTGTGAGATCTCTCGCTTTCTGACATTACATTTGTTTATTACAGGAAAGACATTTCAGCCCCTTCTTTAACTTCTCTCACTTTTCTATTGAATCTGGTTTTGAAACACTTTTCAAATATTTCTGAACAAAATAAATAATTGAAATATATTTATGAGAGTTGTTTACCTCCAAAATTGAAAAATAATCTTAGAAATCCTCAAATAATCATTTCATAATTTCCGAATAACTCAAATATATATTGAATTTATATAATGAAAAAATAAAATATAGAGAAAAATTATTATAAAATAATTCATTTGTGAATAATTTGTGAATAATTATCATATTTTAGTCGCAATCGATAACTAGTACTCAACTCATTATGCGTTTAATCTGATCTCAAATTTACTTAATTTTTCTCCGAAATATAAAATGAAGGCACAATAATATGACAACGGTATAAGAGCTACCTGTGCACAATTATGCAGAACTCAATGCACGAGTATAACATTTGACATTATCCATCAAAATTATATGCGTTTGACGCGTGCGTCTCAGCTATTGTTTCAAAGCCCGCATCAATACCTAAACATCGCTTCAATTGATATGAATTACAAAAAAAGTAGATTTTCCACAAAATGTCTCTTAAAGACAAATATTCTTAAAATTGATTCACCAAAAGACAGAAATAAGAGTTTTCTATCAAATGAGAAACTAATTAGAATTTTAAATTAAATTTTGTTGATTCAGGTTTTTATTAAAAAATGATTCAAAATTTTGTTCTTTGATTAATTTTAACTGAAATCTATATGACCTGTTTTATCTCATTATTCATTTAGAAAACATTTTTGATAGTTTAAAGTCATCACTATTATGAGATATTAACTCGCGTTGAATAATGAGCATGGGTAGTTTAAAAGAAAACTAAATAAATTCTTTTTAGTAAATTTTGAAATAATTTTATTAAAAATTAAAAAATTAATGTAAATTATATGTGAAATGAATTATTATTTTGTAATAATATGTCTCTAAACTCAGACGGACTGACATATGTTGTGCTGAACACGCTTTAGACTAAATAGCAGTCATAGAGTGCTGGCAATAGTGAGATCACACATATATTGATATACACATTCAGCCCCTCGTGTGTTACAGCCGGTGCTCTACAATTTGGTTCTTTAAGCTCTGTTGCTTTGGTTTTGTTGGTTCAGTATTCGTCGTTTGCGCTTAGAGGCAGCTGTGATGTGCTTGTGTTGCACTGGTCGTATGCCTGTGCCAGCCATATATGCCGTATAACTTATTATTATATTTTTTGTGTTCTTATTTTAACATTTTTTTGTGCCAACACTCCATCGCTCCGATACCAGACTATTACTATAAAAGGGATAAAATTGTAATAATCAATGGCAGCATTACTTAATGGCTTAGATGGTGGACAGCCGGCGACAGTTACTACTATCCGCATAACTAACGGCAATTTACAGCATAATTCTGACCAAATTGCGGCCAAAGAACACGACGCCATCAAACTATTTGTCGGACAAATACCCAGAAATTTAGACGAAAAAGATTTAAAGCCATTATTCGAACAGTTCGGCAAAATATATGAATTAACTGTTCTTAAAGATAAATATACGGGAATGCATAAAGGTATGTATATCTGTCTGTCTCTCTCTCCAACACATCCATTCACTATACAGTATATACAGTACATATATATATGTTTGAGCACATCATCACAACCAATGCATTTACTCTAATGTTCTATTCTCTGTATATTATGTGTTCACACAATATCATCAGTCTATACAAACCCTCCCTTTGATAACATTCTCTCTCTCTCTCTCTCTCTCTGTCTCTCTCCATACATATAAAGCTTATATACAGTAATACACAAATCATGTGTTGAAGACATTAAATGTGAGTTTTGTTAGTGTATTCACAAATGATTGGTTTTGATGTCATTATATAAAGAATATGTTTTGACATCAAATATAGAAATAATTTTTACTTTCAATTTATTAATTATAAAATATTTTGTGACATTAAATGAGTGGATAATAAACACAAAATTAAATTTTAACTGAAAAACAATGATTTTTATGAAATAAAAGGGAAGGCAATGATGTCGATGGAGTCGTCCATCACTGCTTACTCATGATATCGTCATCAGATGTGACGCAACTAAGCCCGGCTTTACTTCCCTAACCCATAGTAGTTTAAATTGATCCCGATTCTCAATACTCACTTTTTCAATCAATAAAATCGATTATAATCTTATACTATGAGACGAGTCTCTGATTATAGCATTGAATAATAAAATTGTTAGCTTTTAATTGAAAAATATTGTGAATGAGTGTTGAGATCACAAAAATTTCGCAAAAAATAAATTTTTATTAGATATATATAATTGTGAAACATTGTTAGCACAGAACTGGAAATATATAACACGTAACCAACAGAATGGAAAATTAGACCTAAAATATTAATGATCAGACCATTCTTATTATTGTTTTGGTCGACGCTTTCTCTTAACTAACATTTAATGCATTATATGAAACCATTTTTTTCATTAGTATATATTTTTTATTCATATAATCCAAAACGTGACAAATTTTGTCCAATGAATTATTAATTTCTTATAATTATTATCAATGTTTTAGTTTAAACATCAGCACAGCATTAGAGAACATGTCATCATTCAATTGTTTTTCATATAAAAATCGATTCATTAAACTATTCGTTTGATTTTAATGATTAGTTTTGGTGAAACAAAAATAAATGGATGATTTTAATTGATTTTTTACTAAATTAAAAGTCATTTTACATTAAATCGAAGTAATCCTCTTTTGTCAATTGAAAATCAATTATACAAGTTGTTATGAACAAGTACATTTACTTAATTATCGGAGGATTTCAAATATTTTAAACATTCAAACATCTGATAGAAATTGCTATAAAACCCAATTAAATGATTAATTGATTGAAATTTAAATGATTGTATTTTATGGTTGAATAGGCTGTGCATTTTTGACCTACTGTTGCCGCGACAGTGCAGTGAAGGCACAGAATACACTCCATGAACAGAAGACTCTGCCCGGTGTAAGTAAACTCTTTTAATCGGTTATATATTGTTTTTTAATACAAGTCTAACATAAACTGCAAATCTATTGGAGCCGTATATTAGAGTTGAGTTAAGTTCTACTTTTTTTATGTGACCATTAATCGGACAAATTTATTTGATTAGAGCCTAAGACTGAATGCTGGCACAGGTGCGCAAATATCTGAGCTCACATCTGAATCCTTTTATTTGTTTTTTATGCTCTGCTTTGCAATGAATTATTAGTGAAGTCGACAGACAGACAACAATTTGTGGGCGAAAGCCGTGAAGACATTGATTGTGTTTCTGATAAATTGTTACCTAATTTTGATACTATTTCTCTCCAATAAGTCTTGATTTGAGTCCAAAACTGTTCTAATCTGTTCTGACACATTCATCCGATAAATAATTAGCGAAAACTATAATAAAAATAAAAACAAATCAAATTAAAGAAAAGAATAATAGTTTAGACCTCAAGAGTTTAGAATCCAATTATAAATCACAAAATTTTCCAAAAATTTATCACATATTTCGTGAATATCTTAAATGATTTAATACTTTTTTTTCGAAATTAAAGGGTAATTATGGTTAACAAAAGGGTAATTGACATAAGTTTAATATTTAATGTGAAAGGCTAAATTAAAGTTCTAGTAAGTCCCTTTTTCCAATATATGGTAAATTGTCTAACGTTTAGACATTGAGTAAAAAAACTTATCTGAGTTGGGCATAAAAGAACAGGTGGTTTGATATCTATTTTTGTATCCAAAGCTAATTTTGTTTTGTGTTTATTCCGTCTGTTTTTATAGCGATAAGTAATTCAATGCAAACAATAAACTATTTTCTAATATGAATATTGGGATTAAAACTTGGAAGCAGTGGTGAGGGAAAGCTGGTTGTGCTGACAGTCGCTATCACGCACTTGCATTGCATTCGCACTCTTTTATCTTTTCATTGAAATTATTTGAAAACTTTAGGCCATATTATAATAAGTATGGCATAAAAACATAGAAAGTGATAGAAACAAATATATCAGACATTTTCATTGGTTTTGTTTCTTCAAAATAAATTTATTCCTCTCATTATTATTACTATTGTTGTATTAGTTTTTATGTAACTTTGAATTTAAATTTGAATCGTGGAAAATGCCATTAGTTTTCTCTCTTTTGGTTGAATACATTTATTATTAGTTCAATAGAAACATTAAATTTATATATAAATATATGAAAAGATTGATTACTCTTCTACTAAGAAATATGAAGTTTTTATATGAGTTCATATTTTCTAATATTGAAATATATATATAAAAAGCATCCTTTTTATTGTATTTTATGAAAGGAGCAAAAAATTGAACGGCTTTTGCAATATTCAGTCAAAGACTGGTTTTCTTTTGAAACAACACTTGGATTAAGACTGTATTCGGTTTTTCTATTTCGTCTGTTATTGACCTTTGCTTTGAGTGAACCAAACTAATAGTGTTTTATGTGCTCAGCACAGATCAATTGCTAATCAATAAAGAATGGGAGTCTCTCTATCTGTGCGCAGACACACAAACAACTCAATATTGAAACAAATTTTAAGAGACTTGAAAAACACCAGAATATTTCCACAATATTTTAATATTTTATTTCATATAATTTTCATCGCTATATAAACAACTCAATGACTCTCAACTAAATTATTTAAATTAGTTGTCTTTCTTCCAACTAATTAATTATTTGAGTCTCCATCTCAACCATAACCATTGAAAACAATCAGAGTATAGGTCATTTAAGACAAACACTAAAGGTGTCATAATGGCATAAAATAACGTATTTCCTCCTAGAAAAAATCTTGAGGATGGGTCTGACCAATTTCACCATATATTTGACTATAATATTAATAATTTATAAATAGAGTTATTTTTCTTAACTGACAATTGCCGACAATGGAAGACAAAATGGCAGAAAATGGCATAAAATGGCAGAAAATATTAGATTAGATTTTATTAATTTATAGAGTTGTACCAAATTTAAAGAAAAGCTTAACCGGTCCAAAACAAAAAAGGTCAGTCTAGGGAAATTTAGTTAATTATTAAATTTAAGGGGATATTTTGATTAAACCTCCCTTTAGTCATCCCTGTTCTAAGACATGTTTGCCATCTTGAATAAGACTAAATTTTGTTATTATACTCCTATTTAAATACTCTTTAAATGTATTAATATTATCGATCATTGAATGCAATAAAATATATGAATGAATATTAATATCCAATTATAAACTTATTTTATATGGCGTTTCCTTTCTTTTAGAGCTTCAAAGATAAAAACTTTTCACTGAAAAGCATTTTTGAAATAACATCTTTATAACGAAATTGATTGAAATATCATTATTAGTTATTAGCTAGATATATTTTTTGAGAACCTGGCATATTTATTCAAAAGTCTAAAATAAAAATTAATAAATTATACGATAAAACGATAATTAATTGTTCCGTTTATCTCAAAATCAATAGTAACTAAATACCTTCTTGGTTATATTATAATTTCTTGTTTATTTTTGTTAAAATTAATTTAAATTACTTTAGAAAATGACATTAAATATTAAATTAAGTTATTATTTAATAAGTTGATTAAAATATTAGATTTTATTAATTTATAGAGTTGTACCAAGTTATTTTGTGGTAAAGTAAGGTTAAAGTGATTTTTCATCAATTTGAATTTGTTTTGCTAGCTGGTTTTTTATTTCATTTTATGGTACTCCCTCAATAAAATGAGTTATACCTTTTGTTATTACCAAGAACATAAGTAGCCAAATAAGGATATTTTTTTTATATTTTAAATGTTATCTTCAACGGACAAATTGGACTCATATTCGACATATAAAATGTTTACTGAAATCACATCTTGAAATATTGTAACGGCTGGAAAATTGCTCCAATCTATACTTGTTCAGTTTTAACTTTGTAAAATTGCTCAATCAAATATTGCCTAAATTCGGATATTTGACAACATATTCCCATAGAATTTGTTGGACTAACTGGGTCTGTTACTAGTACCAAATATCAGTCATTTAGTTGTTTTTTTAATTATGTAAAATAATAGGATAATCGCTTAATTAGGAATAAATCAAATGATTTTGAATTGAAACTGGATAATTCAAAAGATTCTTATGGTATATAATAACTTAATTAATAATACAATTTTTATATTTATTATTATATAATATTTTAAACATTAAATTAAATTAAATTATAATAAATTAAATTTCTTTTACTTTATTTGAAATGATTGGCAAAAAATTTTGAAAATTATCGTCAGTTTAATTGATATTTTGTGATCAAAATTATAAGTAATTATTAATTATATATTTAAAGTGAAATGAATGAAATGAATCACTTGTTTCTAGAATTTTATCTAAAAGTAGAACAAAATTTGTTTCAAAGTGAATTTATTCCTAAAAAAGCATTCTTTTGTCGATCAGTTTTCATATAAAATGACATTTTGATCCCATAACAAATATTTTACATTTGACTTACCTATAAATCAGTTCAATTTAATTTTAAAAGAATCAAATACTATATTTGATAATACATTGATTAATACATAATGTATATACAGCATAATATATGGATTAATATGTATTAGGGTTAGGGTTAGTGACCAAACAAAATACTTAATATCTTTTCGTTTTTCAAAAATTTAGAAAATTTAAAAAGAATTGAATAAACAAACAGTAAATCCCATTAAAATGGTTCCAATTCTTTTTCTCTCTTTATAACAATTGGATTTTGCAATATATGAATAATAGCATGAATTTTATCAAAATAAAAATATAATAAATAATTTTTTGTTTTTGAACTAGATGAACTAGTTATCATAAGTTGTTAAATTAATATTTAAATTAAAATTGTTGGAATCACAATTTAAAGAGACAACTTGTGTTT
>JAQFZI010000493.1:0-15654 GCA_034695605.1 Eupelops occultus
ATTTGTATTTAAATTGTATTTTCAGTTGATCCTGCTATTTAAATCATTTCGTTGTAAAATATTAGTAGAGTGAACCGGATAGTGGCAGCAAGCAATCACAGGAAAGCATTCTTCTAACACCCCTCCCACAGCCGTGTCAAGAACCGGTTTTGAAAAAACCATACACTGTGGGAGGGGCGTTAGAAGAATGAAAAAGACTATAATTTTGCTGCCACTATCCGGTTGGTTAGTTAAAAAATCACATGATAAAAATAACTTAATTAAAAAATTTAGATATTTTTCTAATTAAAACCTTAAAATTAAAAAATCCCAATTATGGAAAGAGTTGTAATTAAAATTTTAATTTTAAAAGTCCTGCCAAAAAGATAATTTTAGGTAAGATGTTGCAACAACATGCATAATGAAAACAATACCAAACAAAACGAAAAGTCTAATGAAATCACATTTACTGCGCAAATCACCAAACGAGACGAATCCTTTGGGTGAAATTTGATTTTTAAAAAAAATTTTATTTTTCAAAATAAAAAAGTACAAATCAACTTTATGAAAAATGGTTATAAGAATAATAAAAATTATAAAAAAAATTAAATGATAAAATTATTCATTATTTGAATATTTATAAAGTTTCATCCCTTTACTGGGTGGTGAACCGCCACAGACATCCCCAAACTCGGTCTCCACTCCAAACTCAGTCTCCACTTCAAACTTGCGTTTAGTAGTCGAAGGACCAATGGACTCAAAATAAGCTGAGTCACATAAATCGACATTGCCGGATGTTGCAGTTTGAATCTTTGGTTCTACTGTTGTTGCCAATTGATCCGGATTTATTTCTTCGGTCTCCATTTCAAACTTGCGTTTAGTAGTCGAAGGACCAATGGATTCAACATAAGCTGAGTCACATGAATCGCCATTGCCAGATGTTGAAGTTTGAATTTTTGATTCTACTGTTGTTGACAATTGTTCCGGATTTATTTCTTCGGTCTGCATTTCTTCGGTCTCCATTTCTTCTGGTTTTATTTCTTCTGGGTGAGTTGCCGGATCAGGATCTGATTCCGAGTAGAGATTCAATTTACCCCACATATTAACTGGCGCAGAATGCCTGAGTCTTACCAAAGTTTCAGCCATTTCGCGTTTACTTCGCTCTTCATCCTCTCTAGTGCACTCTTCAATAATGTGGTAAACGCTTCTGAAATTTGAATAGATCTTTTCAATCTCAAACCCTCTTAAGTTGAGGGCTCTGCTTGTGTCATTCACAGTTTGTAATAATTCAACACCTTCCATAGAAGGCTTTGGTTTTATTTTGAGCATTCTTCCACCTAACTTACTGTCCAGATTTTGCTCGTGTTCTTTACCAACAAAAAGACAGCATGCCATCCATTCAAATTCCCAGGCCGTCAAACAGACACCATTTCTCGTTGCCCACCCACTATCAGTAAAGATTCGGATATCTACCAATAAAAAGTCCGACTTATCTTTGGGATGTTTTAAAGATATGACTTTAGAAGAACGTTCTGATTTACTCAAAACAACAGTGTGGATTGTAATCCATTTGGGAGACTGCTGCTGTTTTTCACGTTGAACATTTGAAGACGCTGAGTTTACAGTTGAAGACATTTTTCACAAACAATAGCAAGTATTGAACACAAGTTGAAATTCAAACTGAACGCAAAGTTCGATGAAGAGAACTGAATAAATTTTGAGAGAATCGCAGGGTTTATATACGAAATTTTAGCACTGATTAAAGCAGCTGCTTTGTCACACCGAAAATGCCTTATGATTACTAGCTTTGAAGTTTTTGAAAATTCCGACAGTTTTCGAAGAAAAAGTAATTATGAGTACTATTTTTAGAAAATTTCTAAGAAAGTCCTTAATCCAAAACATATTTTTGGAAATTTATTACGAATATCCATTAAAATTTTAACAACTTTTATTGCTCGTAATGGATTCTGAAGAATTCCATTAGCGGAAAGATTCATATACATTTTAAGTATTAATAAAACAAATTCTTCGAATTACTACTTTTGAAGTTTAAGAATATCCGACAATTTTCAAAGAAAAAGTAATTAAGATTATTATTTTTAGATAATTTCTGAGAAATTCCTTAAATATTTCTAAGAAACTTATGATCGAAATTCAAACCAGGTTTGTTTAATGAATAAATTCTTAGAATTTTTACTTCACTCATTAGAAAATATTTCATCAACAAAAGTATCGGAGTTGATTTTTTGCGTCAACCAATCCCAAATGCAGTAAGATTTTCTCAAAGCGCAACGATGATTTTCATCATTAATTTTTCGTTTCAAAGTTGCATGAAGGGTGCAATATGGAGATGATTTGAATTTATCAAACAAAGAAAGTGGTGGACACATCTCTCCTCCAACATCTTCGGACTCAAAGTTGAAGAATGGTATTTGATATTCTGTTAGTAAATTGACAAGCAGTGGATTTTTGACACCAAGTAGTTTTTTATCTTCTGTTCTAACTCTGAAATAAATCTCTTCAACGATTTCTCTCAATTGAGAAACACTGAACACTTTTTTAGTATTCACATCTAAAACCTTTTCAATTGGGATTCCGTGTAGTTGATGCTGCTGAATTGTGAATTGTTTGAAGTAGTTGAGTTTGTTAATCAAAGTTATATCCGGAATAATCTCAAAACAAATTTTGTATTCATTATTGACAATTGAGATTTCTCTCGGATAAAAAGTTTTTTGAACAAAAAATCCTTGAGAATCAATAATTGCACAAATTTGTCTTTCTTTCGACATATTTTGTTGTCAATAGGGTGAAAGTCCTTTTGCAAATGAGAAGTTTTTGAAAATTGCGAGCATTCTTCTATCATTTTCAACAGTTCTATGGTTGAATTTTCTGACAAAATCATCATTGTCTAAGCCTTGGCACATGAAAATTATGTATAAAACACAGTAATGACCACATGTTTTTGAGGTAATATTTTGTAATTCCGCAAGGTTGTAGCACCATCCAGCAGGTGCCTTAGCCTCTAAAAAGTCAAAAATATCTTTTTTCATAGGGGGCAAACCAAAACTATCGAAATATTGCCCAGTACCATCTTTTTTTATTGAGATACATACCCAATGTTCTCCAGGCATGTAAGAAGGATCAGTGTTAACAATAATGTTCAGAGGCAAAGATTCTTTATAGGGTAGTTGATCGGATGGAAAAACACCTTTAAAACATTTGAATGTTTTCAATAATTTTCTTATTAGTAAAGTATCCATTAGTTAAACTGATTCGAAGGATTTCTTTCTTTGTTGATTTCTAAAATTGTATCGTAATCCAAGTAGATAAGAGCTGTGACTGGTTTTACCAATGCCTTTTTGAATCTGACAGAAAGCCTCAGTGAACCAAATCTTATAGGGTTGACATGCCCACTTGCACAACACCCAGTTGTCAGATCAGGTGCAAAATTAACCGCGAAGATATTATTCCCATTTATAAAATTGGCCCTTTTTATTGTTATACAACTATCAACATTATCTTGATTGGTCGCCTCGAAAAGGCTTAAATACTCACGAACATAAAGATTATTCTCAAAATCTGGTGTAAAAGGTTTTTCTGGATATTGAACCCCATTTAAATAGAATGCCAAGTGGCAAAGGTTAAAATTTTGGTAATTATAAGGGTTTAACACTGTTGATCCGTTGAATGCACTATGGTCAACAAATGCTACAAAGGCACGTTTAGGCAACTGGCCATTATGAACATTGTCAATAATAGTGTCCATTGTTCCAGTTGCTATAGTCACCGGAACAACAAAGCTTTCCCTCAATTGGTATCTTGCATTTGCGATTTCCAATGCTTTAAGATGACCTTCCAGAACAGGCCTTGAAATTTTTGATCGGTGAACAAATAATGCACAGTCAGTGAAATCAATTGATTTCAACCTGACTTCGTTTTTCATCATCATGTAAAATGATGGATCATTTGGGATGAATTTTAATCTCAAGTTACAACCGCCTAATAATGCTTTCGGTTGCTCAAATAACGGAAGATGAATTCGCCCCATCAAATCAATTTCTTTCCCTACAGAAGGGGAACTTTCTGACGCATATTGAATAAGCTTTGTAATATTTTCATTCAGTCCTTCAGGGTCAGTAGGTAAATCTTCAAACCAAAATTCTGATGCCATGAAAGTATCTTTAGCCTCTTTGCTTTTTCCAAGCTTCATTTCAAAATCAGTTTTATAGCTATAGGTTTGATGTGGTTGACTTATTAATCTATCCCCAATTGTAAAATCTATTTGCTTGAATAAAGAATTAAGTAGATTGTTAACGGTGGAAACTTTTTTCCAATCATCTTTATCTACATCAGTTTTCAAAGGTTTAGCTAAATTGAAGCGGAGTTTAATGTAAAACCAAGTTTTGTCTAGACGAATATATTCATCAACACCTGAAGATAAATTAAATTCTATGAAAGATTTTGAATCCAATGTTGAAATAGGTCTATGTTCTGTTAACAAGTCTTGTTCGATAGTTGTTTGGGTTGGAGGAACGCCAAATATATCAAACTCACTTAAAGGCTTAACACTTGAAAGTCGATGAATAGCTGACATTTTTAAAATAAATGAGAAAACACAGATTTTTTCTTAGTACGTTTCTTCTTCGACTTCTTCCTCAATAATGATTTTTTCGGCTTTTTACTTTTCCTTTTAATTGGTTTAGGTTTTGAAATAATTTTCTTCTTAGTTCTACGCCTGCGTCTTCTTTTACCAGAGCCTGTTTGAGCAAATTTTTGAGCTCTTTTAATTGAATCTTCCAACATATTCTTTGAAGTAATTTTAGCATTCTTTTTTAACGATTCTTTCAAATTTTCTCCTTGAAGTAAATCACTCCCCACATTGACTCCGGTTTGTAATACAGTTCTGCCTAAATATCTTCCTAAAGGCTTTAAAATATTTTGAAAAATTGAGCTGAAAAATCCATGCCCTCTCTGATATTGAGAACCTTGGAAAGCTGTCAAACCACTTCCAGCTTGATTTGAGTAATATTCAACGTATGGGTTAGTCATATTTTCTAAATAGTAATTTAACCACAACTCTTCCTATTTCGAAAGCAATATTTTTACCAGTGTCGTCTCTGATATCAATTTCAATACTGTTGAAATTTCTTGTCTGTATTGGTATTAAATGAGGTTTGTCAAAAACATGGTGTACAACTTCTCCCCAATTTTCTGTTTCTTTAACTGGAATCACTCTCAAAAGCTGCGCAAACGCATCACCAACCAGTGTATGTTGAACAATATCTGAATAAATATAAATTGAATTAAGCCCACCAGTGATTTCTGCTCTTCTTGTTCCAGTGAAAAAATCTGGAGCTAATATTAATATGTTCGGTTTTTTATTTTTAGAAGTTTCATTTAATTCTGAATATATAACTTCACTGTAAGTGAGTCCACTTGAATCAATTAAACCAAGCAACTTTTCAACTTCAGAGCCCAATAACGGATAAATCTGGATTTTTTCAATTCCCCCGGACTTGGTACTTATCATCTGTCCACAGATTACACTTACTAAATTACTATGTTTATCAAAATGTAATCTTGGTGGAATGTTTAAGTCTCTATCGAAAAAATTCATTTTATCATTCAAATAAGAAATTAATTCTGGAATGGTTTTGAAAAATCCAGGCTCAATTTTATTAACTAGTTCAATTTCATCTGGGCTAACTTTAGTGTCAAAATCACTATAATTGTATATCTTCCCTTCATTACTGACAAACTTAATTTCTGTGATGTTTTTGACGTTGAACCAAGATTTTGTAAAAAAAATTTCGGAAATACCTACTCTCCAATCTTCATCCGCTTGAAATAGAATCCTTTGTTTGAGGTGAGTCTTATAATTAGTTATCAGGTTAACCATATCCCTATTATTCTCGACAACATTACTCGGTAATGTTATGAAAAATTCTTGTGTCGTGGACATTTTCGATTTTGATTCCGCCTCCACACTTATTTCTGAAATCAAATTTTGTTTGTGGGATAAAATAAACAATTGTGATGATTGCTAATAAGAAAATGATGAAAATTGACACTTCTTTAAACATTTTAAATGATTTTTCCTGAAACGTCCTTTTCTATTTCACTTTTATCAATGTCTGTTTTAAGTTTAGGATTTGGCATAATATAGCCCAAAGATCCAGTCAAAATCACTGTCCATAAATTTACGTTTCCCCATTCATAAGTCAAGTTTAGAAGACTCACACAAACAACGATAAAAATTAATAAAACTTGAAAGCCAAAAAGCATGACATCTGGTTTTGAAAACTTCAAACTCATGCTCTTTCTATCTAAATCACTTTTTTCCATCTATATTTGTTAAGTTTGTCTCTGGAATCCAACTATTTTCCGAATCCGGATAATTCAGCCACTTGACAAATATTTCTTTGATACCTTTTCTTGTTCTTCTTTTGAGAACTTTTTCAACTCTATATGAAACAGCTAAAATTTCTTGAATTTCTTCAGGATAATATTTTTTCTTTGGGATGTTTCCTCTAACGTCTTCAATTTCATAATAAGGGTTCTTTTTCCCTTTAAAAGCTTTATGTACCTTAAAAGTTTCATCAGTCCAATTAGGATAATATCCCCTGTCATGCAATTTTAGCTCGTATTTTTTCCTGACAACAGTTCCTTCTAAATGCTTGGGAGGTTTAAACTTTTTTAAATATTCACGTTTGTTTTCACATTTATAGAGATTTTGAAAAACAATTGGTGTGTTTTCATAATTTACATCATTTGGAGCCATCTTTATACTTTGATGATAAGATTTATTATAATTGTTTAATATATTGCTTAGCACATTAATATATTTATGATTGCCAATAGATGTGAAATAAGGAAACATGCGTAATTTTAAAGTTTTATTAAATCTTTCAATTACCGAGCATTTAATCTCTTTGTTTTCGGCAAAAAAATGGTTTATTTTGTATTTTTTCATCAAGGCACGAAATTCACTATTATCAAATTCTTTACCTTTATCTGTCTGCAATTTTTTAGGGCATTCGATTAAAATTACATATTCCATTGCTTTAGCCACTACAGTTTTCGTTTTATCTTTCAATGGAACGGCCCATGCTTTTTTACTAAACACATCAATAACAGTTAGCAAATATTTGTATCCATCATTTTCATTTTCAAATTCTTGAAGGTCAACTAAATCAGCTTGAAAGTTTTCTTTTGGGTATTCTGCCATAACAGGATTTCTTTTAAATTTTCTTCGGGCTGGCTTATGAAGGGTGTAAACTATTTGGCTTTTTAGCCATCTATCTACATCTTTTCTTTTTATATTCAAATTTTCTTTTCGCGCCTCAAGAAATAGTCTTTCTTTACCTCCAAATGAGCCTGGATTACTTGTATTATAATAAATTTTTCTGAAAATTTCATCAAAAGGGTTTAAACTTTGTTCACTTTCCATCTTCTTTCGTCTATTAAGTCCTCATCGACACTATCTTCATTCTCATCTGAGTCAGCATATTTTCTTTTATTAGAAAAGCTTTCATCATCCATCCTTTTTTCATCGCTTGGGGGGTCAATTTCTACTGTAGCTCCATCTTCATCTACAGTAATATACCTTTTAGGACCTTTTTTTATAATTTTAACCCTCTCGTCTCTCGATTTTATTGCTGGTTTTTGGCTATGAACATTTTTTGCAATAACAAGTGATGGCTCACGTTCAATATTATCGGTTTTATTTTTACCATTCTTATATTGAATTAATTTTATTTTTACATTATCATTAATTATAAGATTGGGGTCAACATCACTTGACGCCAGAAGCTCAATGAACTCATTTTCCCCATACAAAACTTTTCCAACCGACATTGCATGAGTTAGTAGATCAACAATATTCGATTTTTCTAAATACTTTCCATTTTTTAATTTAATTCTTAAGTCTTCGTCATATCCAACAGTCCTTGCAAGTCTTAAAATAACTTTGATAAATCTATGTATTTTATCGTAAATTTTAGATTTTATTTTGTCTCCCGATTGTTCAACATTTGATGTTAAAGCACCGTTTTCTGAATCTTCTGAGCCTCCACCAATTTGGTTATTTTCTTTAGGGGGGACCAGTGTCACCTTTCTTGCTGATTACATCTTTAATTAAATCAATGATTACAGGTGCTAATAAAGGTAAAAGAAATGGTAAGAACCCACCACTCTGTTTGACTAATCTACGTCGAATGATTTTTGATTTTGGCTTCTTGTGAATTTTCTCAAAAATTTTAATATGTTTTTTAATTTTTCTGCCAGTAGATGGTGGAATAGATAAATTTTTTTCTTTAATGTTATCCACTATTTCATACAAAGCTTCAAAATAACAATCATTGCAGCACATTTTTTTCAACACTTCATTCTTTTGTTTCCTAGATTTGCATTCGCAAAACTGATGCATTTTTCGCATACAATGTCTTAAATTTTTAGACATTATATTGGATCAAAACCAGTGGGTTCAAGTCTATTATTTTCTTTAGGAATAATGTCTGAACGTAGTCTACAACTATCGTCCGTGCCTTGAGTACGATCTATTAATAAATAACCATGAGGAACTGCCGTTGCTAACCTATAAGCACTTATTAAATACTTTGGATACTCAGGGTACATGCGCCACGACATTGTTCTAACTTGACTAGTGTCACCTGGATCTTTGAACAGAATTACATAATGAGCATTTTTTCGAAGAGTATTGCATATTTCGCCTTTTTGGTAATAGTTCTGTGTTAATACAATTACACTTTGTTTATCATGATGGGTTCCTGCAGTGAACAAGACTGAAACAAATGGGGATTTGTCTATTCTATGCATTAAATCGTCAAGTACAATTATGTCATAACCCTTAACATCATCTTCGTTAGGCATATCATTTAAATATTTAAATTCTACATTATTCAATGGTGTTTCATAATACTTCTGCCATTTTCCATAGCACCAAATTACTTTGATAATTTTTCTTTCAATTCCATGAATAGTTTCGTTGTGACTTTCCAATAATTTGCGCAGAATCGTTGTTTTACCAGATTGAGATGGACCTGAAACCAAGCAATTAAACGGATGCTTCAATTGAAGATCCTCTTTTCTCTGAACTTCTCGTTCAGAGCTCATCTTTTGAAATAACACTCATTTCATTTTATTGGCATTTTATATTTCAACCTTTTCAAAATTTATTTATTTATTTAAAAGTATTTATTTATAAAAAGTTAAAAATTACATCATTGGTAAATTAATTAATACAAAGATCTATAAAATCATTCACATCATAATCTATAAAACCATATGGAAGTGTATCATTACCTGAAATTCTTCGTTTTTCGGACATAACACGAAAGGTTTTATCAAAAATTTTAGTCTCAATTGTCTGAAGTGATGTTGGTCGAATTTGAAGTTGTGGTATTTGTAAATTAGTGCAAATGTCTTTCTGTCCATTTTTAGATACATATTCTTGAGCTAGCTTAAGCATTGATTCCATTTTGATTATGTCCAACGCTTTATCTGTCAATGTTATTCCTTTAACTTTAATTGGGACTATAGGGGTTTGAGAATTTTCAGGCCAAATTTCCATAGCATACACTTTTGGCCCTAAGCTGCAAAATTTGGTACATATTGCATTTTCCCCATAATCTTTTGAAATTTCGTCAGCAAGATCACCTAAGTAATCACCTGTTGACGGCTTTGGTTCACCTTTTCTATGTTTAAAAATTATTGAATCTTTGTCCATATATAAAACTCTTCCGGGTACGACTTCTATTTCGTCGATTAACCTCATAAGCTCTATTCTTGCATAAGATGTCACAAATGAGGCAATCGCTAAGCTTGTATTTCCATTTCGTGCCATATCATCGTCTTTATATTCCCAATTCACTATTAAACAGTCGTCATTTACCATTTTTTCTCCTTTTATAATTTTATCTTCATCAGTTGCTATATCCCAGTAGTCGAAATACTCTGTACACACATTAGTTTGTTTCAGATTCGGCCTTTGTGCTAATTTTCCCCACAAGGTATTCAAAAAAAGTTTAGCGATGAACCTTAACGCAGGGTTTTTTTCAATTTTATCAAATTCTAGTTTGACTCCTTCTTTCTCGTAAAAGCTATCAATATATTTCCTTTTATTTTCTTCGTCTTTAACCCAGGATGGCCATCCATCAGCTTGCTGTTTCAATTTCAGCCATAAATTTATGTACTCTGAAAATATTTGATTTGTTTTAACAGGATAATGGTAAACTTCAATTATTTTATACAATTTATATCCTTTATTCAAAGCATAATTTAACTCAGCAGTTGTCCATGTTCCAACTAATCTTCTTTCTTCATCACTGTGATCACACGAATTAGGATTTAACATTGATGCACAAAGTGAACACAATGGAAAAATAAGTTTTTTATTTTTATTTTTCAACGGAAGAACCGGTATATGTAATTTTTTTGGAGGGTCTAAAATACATTTTACAAAACCAAAATATTTCTCAATATTGTCAAATTCTTCATTGATAACAATGGGGTGGCCTAAAGGGAAATCTTTATATTTTAAGACAGTTGGATAAAGAGACCTGAAATCATAGTAGAGAATTCGGCTTTCAATATCATCTGTAACATCACACCAAAATTTTATGTTATTGGTTCTTCCTCCAAAAAAAGATTCCCTTATATTTACTCCTCCATATTTTTCACATAATTGATAATGATCATATCTGTTTTTAAGATATAAATTCATTATTGGGTCTAAAAGTCTTTTCTTTTTCAAAGAACATTCCCATTCTTCTACAACATCAAAACCTCGCCTTTTTAAATGATTTCTTTTCTTAATAGTGGCATCGTATTTTTCTTTAGTGATAATTTGTTTAACAAATTCTTTTGGGGTTAAAGCATCTTTTTCTTTTGATATACAAGGATGCCCGTGATAATAACAGCCGTTGAATTCAAATACTTGGTTTTTTGATGCGTTGTAGCCGTCAACAACAAAGTTATCAATAGGAATTTCACGCAAAATTTCATTCTTTAATAGTTTTTGCTGGTAATCAATCCAACAGTTTCCAATTTTAGAGAATGTGCCTCTATTGCTGTAGCCTTTGATAGGGGTTACTCCAATGCTTTCTGCAGGTAAAATCTTTGCTTTAAAAATCTCCAACCCCATTGAGGCTAATGTGAAACATCTTGTTATTGGGTCTATGTTAGTGACAGATTTATAAATCTTTCTAAATACTTGAATGCATGTGAGTAATATTAATACATCATTTTCACAATATTTTATAAGTTCTTCTTTTAAATTGTATTTCAAATTATTTTGTATTAAATAATCCTTTTCTTTATCATACCATAGATTGAATTCTTTCAACGGTTTAGTTTTCATAAACTCTATACCAAAATAATTTTTTTCTGGAATAACTCCTAAATAATTCATTGTATCTTTTGTGTGGTAAAGATGTGGAAAATAACCCTTCTTAACTATATGGTCAAACCCAAATGCTTTTGGAAGAGCAGAAAGCGGTTGCTGAAACATTAATAGTGAATCAAGAAAGTTGACATTCCCTACAGATGCTTTCAATATTTTATTCCCACACATAATTATTTTAGTATCTTCAAAATTCCTTTGATATAATTCATTTAAAATGAAATGGTTATCATACCCTTTTGCATTATGTGCGTATGCATATATGTAATTATTTCTTTCAGCTGCTCTTTTGGCTAAATCTTTAAATAAATAATCACAAAAATATTTTATACATTTTGTCCCGAAAAAAATTTTATTATATGACCCGCAGAATTCACATTCTTTTGATCTAATATTTTCATCTTCCTTCCAACACAGATTGCAAGTGGTCATTGATATCAGTAAGTCAGGAATATGCAGGGATGAATTACAATCTGTTATTTTTTGTTGGCTTTCAATATCGTAAGATACAATTATTTTGTTTAATGAATCTTCTTCATTCAATTTTTCTGGGTTGACAGTTTTTAAATAACAAAAATGTTTTTCTAATTTGTATTTTGTATAACAAATTTTACAAAGTTTTTCATCACAAACATGTTTTTGAGAGCCGTAATATTTTTGTAGACAATTTTTGCATTTCTTAACATTACGGCAAACATTATTTGTGCCTGATAAATGTCTATTATAGCAGCCTTCGCCTTCAAATTCAATATTACATTTTGCGCAAATTATTTTTGTTGGCGTTGAAATACATGCAGGAAAAACATAACATGAAATGCAAGTATGTTTGCACTTGTGCTGGAATATATTCGCATATGAATGATGGCAATGTTCACAATAGAACTTTTTTCCCATATAGCCTTTGATATTCGTTATAGAGTTGAAATGGTAATTATTCGAAATCGTTTGCAGATGTTCAATATATATTTTTTGAGTCCTATCAGGTTTCCCAACAAATAGTCTATTTTTTTTATTTTTACCATCAACCACTATTAATTGATATTTCAAAAACTTTTGTATTTCTGAAAATTCGTTGACTCCTATTGGGGTTTGCAAACTAAAACCACACTTTTTGGCTAAAGCATAAGCTTCTTTTTCTTGAGCGTTGTTGGTATTTCTTCTCATACACTGCCAATTATATGCCTCTGACTTTGGTATTTCTATCTTTGCGATACAAACAACAATTGCATAAAATGCGCATCCTTTGTCTTCATTCTTAATTTCAATTATTGATCTTGATGAATTCATTT
Source organism: Eupelops occultus (assembly GCA_034695605.1). Taxonomy (NCBI): domain Eukaryota; kingdom Metazoa; phylum Arthropoda; class Arachnida; order Sarcoptiformes; family Phenopelopidae; genus Eupelops; species Eupelops occultus. Next base: position 12,691 of record JAQFZI010000493.1, read on the forward strand.
TTTCTTCTTTTGAGGTGGGTGCCTTTGCTTTACCACTACCAACAACACATTTTGTAACATTTATCTCCAATTCCATTTTACCATTCAATAAAAAAGAAGAATTACTTTGTGATATTTCATACAAAGAATTAAAAAGTGACCCTCTGTTCTTTTTTAAGTCGTATTTTTTGAATGGAGGGATAAACAAATTTAGCCCGTTTAAATTTTCATGTTCAACTTGAATATTGACCAAGTCATTTTCGCCAAACTTTTCAAGTTGTTTTTCAATAAAATTTTCAAACATGTCATCAATATTTTTTTCAATGTCGAACAAATTACCAAAAGAGCCAAAATTATGCTTGATGTTAAATTTAGTTTTGATTTCATTTCTTTTAAATTTTTTATAATATTTATTTGTAGAATTTTTTCCTTCAGGCGATTTAATCAAATTCCACTCAAAAATTGCTTGCGATGGATTTTTTGAACCGCCTGTTTGATTAATCTCATTTTCACTCTTCTCAACTTCATTCACCAAATTGTTCAACACACTGCTTATTATGATTTTACTCCTCCAGTCCATCTTCATCAAATATAGCAACGAGTAGAGAAAAAATAAATTTAATAAACTTAAGGTAATTTTAATTTATATCTTTCTGTAAATCCAATATACTATTTTGGTAAACGAAGAATTTCATGAAAAAAACATCGATCTGTTAAGATATAATCTCAAAAATAAACTAAATTTTCTGTAATTTGTTCAGTGTTTATATGCTCTAGAATTTTATATTTAGAATATACAATAAAAAGCGTTATCTCTGTTTTACGATTTACGAAACCGAGGGCTACACAAAAGCATTTGAGCAAATTACGACTTGTCGTACTTTTCAGCAGTGGACTCATTTATTAAGCAAGCTTAAAAATGTTGAAAAATCCTTGGATAATTCACAGTAGCGGAATTTGCTCAGACAGTGCCGAAATCTGTCTTACGGCGCCCCACAGAGAAGCCATAATGCTATTTTCACATTGGTCTTCAACTCGGAACCCAGAGGTCGTTAAGCCTCATCACGAGCGACCTTAAACTCGTGTCCTGAGGTATGTTTTTATTGTGCATTTCTATTTTTGGATTTCAATAATAATTTTTCAAAATAATTTTTTATTTTCAAAGTTTTATTAAAAAAGTAATAAAAGATACAGAGTATAATTATTAAATTGGTAGACAATAAAATGGTTAAAAATGTTTTAAAAAAAACTTAAATGTTTAAATTTTGAAAAAAAGAAATTATAAAATTAATTAAAATAAAAAAGCTTCAATCAACAGTATCGTATCCAGTGTCAACGTCCTGGATTGATTGAGGAACTATGGCTCTAATAACTCTCATCCCGTTAATGAATCCTGGAGCTGTTGGATCATAACCGTCACTTGCATTGTCATCTGCAGGAGTTGGTACAGAAGAAGTTGTTTGATATGAAGCTTGAGTGGAAGTCCGTGCTGATTGACGACGCACAGTTCGCTGAGCAGAGGATTGTCTGCTTCCAGAAGGTAGGCTGAAAAATGGAGTGTTCCCATGGTTTTCGCCATAACCACTTAAGTCACACTCTTTTTGGACCTCTTTAACAGTACTGACGGCTTTTCCAAGAATGCGCGCGTTTTCGCTGTGATGACGGATTTCTTCAGAAGTGAGGGATGATCGCCATGCGTTAAAGGAAACAGTACTCAAAGAAGGCATTAACTTTTGTTTTTTGTTGTCCCCATCCTCCAGCTCATCTAAAATATAAAATAAAAATTAATTAAAATATTCAATTTTTATTACTAATATATTACCATTTTTTCGTTTGAGAAGACTATCCAAAGTGCTTTCCAGGAAAGCAGTTCTTCTGACGTTTCTCAAAAGCTGATCGGTTAGTGAAGTTATACAAATAAAAGCGATCCTGTTATTATGGAGTAATTCATCCACTTTCTTATCCATGCCTATGAGATGTTTCTGAAAAGAGAAAGAATAATTATTAAGTTAATATATTAAATTAAGTTTAATTCAAAACACTTACCCCGCAATCGGCGATTAACTTCATGAAATGAAGAACGCAGTCGTGGTCTTTCTTTGCCGAAAACTTCATTGTTTTAAAACACTTGCGGCAATCATAATCCCTATCTCCATCGAAATCACAATTGGTTTCGTGATCTTCTGCATCTTTATAGAAGAACGTCTCGGGGCATCCATTTTCGGCATTTTTGCAGACAAACTGAGGAAATGAAATTTTTAAATATAATTTGAATTAAAATATAAATTTTTATAAACTTACCAATAATTTATTAACCACATTATCGATAAGCCTTGAGTCTTCCATCTCAAAGCATGGTTCTCTGCATGTCGGGCAATTGAAGCCAAATTTGCGGGGCCCTCCATGACGCCAGACATCTGCACGACCATTTACTGTACCCCAACTTTCAGCGCAATCCCGACAAAAAGTGTGGCCGCAGACGTTCAACACTTGCGCCTCACGGATAACGTTCAAACAAACACCACAAGCTAGTTCTTCGCCAAAGTCGGGGCTTCCGACAATTTGAGATGCAGGCAGTTTGTATACTTCGACCTCATCGTCAGCGATCGTTATGGTTGTGGTGCTGTTGCTGACAACTTCTTCGGCGATTGGAGTCGGAACATAAATTGGTGCAGACATTTCACAAATTTCGGACACAAACTGAAGTGAAAGAAAACTGATTTTAAACACAAAGTTTACTTATTGACTGTTCAGTGAGAACTGATGAATCTCAAGCGAAACTTTCACCCTTTATATACTATTTGGTACCTCCTCCAAAGGCAGCGACTTTGATTAACCGAAATTGCACTACCAAAGCTATCTTTGTTTCTATTTCAAAATCCGGCGAATTTACTGAGAAAAACTAATTAAGAACACAAATGTCTAAAAGTATTTCTAAAATTTCTACGAAAAACTAATTAAGAAAACAAATGTCTAAAAGTATTT
>JAQFZI010000494.1:0-15626 GCA_034695605.1 Eupelops occultus
TGCAGGAGCTTTAAAGTTGAAATATCATGATTTAGCCACTTGTCTGAGGGCTTACATAAGGCCACACATAGGAAAAATTTAAAAATAAAACAAAAAATTTGTTTCATTTTTTTTATTTAAAGCAAAAGTAATTTATGAAATCATTTGTTGAATACTTGAAAAATATTTAGACATTTCTTATCTCAAAGCAAAACGTTTGACATTTTAACAAATATTTTATCAATTATTTGAGTTAAAAGGCTCGACATTTAATACCATTTCCATTGTAATCGAGGTTTTAATTCAAAGAAAGTTTGCAAAAGTAGTTCTGGGAATAAATTTAATCAAACATAAAAAGCTATTAAAATGAAAACCTCTATAAATACTGAAAGATATACTTATTTTTCAGTTATAGAAGAAAATCTTGAATTTCAGCGAAAAAATATAAATTGAATTCAAATCTAAATTCGCAAAATCTCTTTCCAGTGTTTATCTAAAATACAAAGTCTGTTGAGATTTAAACATAAGAAACACAAATATTATCGAATATATCGATCCATTTGATGAAAATATTTTACTTAAGATAGAAGAGATGTGCAAGACACACCCAAATATAACTAGTTAATCTTTTAGGATCAGAAATACATGGTTTAATATAGAGCAAGATTACAAATTTGATATAAATAATTAACTATAATTACTAAATAATCTTGATTAAATCAATAATAATATTGATTGAAAGAAAGATAAATGAATTACCATGCAATATTTTTACTTTTCTTTATTGATCAAATTCAAATAACCTATTTCATAAATTTATTCAATTGCTTGTATCAATCTCTTCGAGGCTTAAAACAATACCAATATTTATTGGATAACATAAGATATTTTGTTATACATGAATTTTGGATGTAAGATAGTTTATACCTTGCACATCCCCAGATGCTATTTACATTTAATAGCATTTTATATAAATAAAAACTTAAACCAAAGAAAAAACTATAGAATAAAGAGAGAGAGAAATACGAAAAACTTTGCCATTATTTGAATTAAAAGTGGGAAAAAATTCTGTAAAAGTAGATTTGATTCGAGCACATCGTTTAGAATATTGGACTCCTATAATAATTTTGGTAAATATTTATGAACATTCGATTCTCAAATAATATTTTACTCGAGTATTAAAACTTATATTTTCTGAAAATTCAAATATTATGGCAAAAGTTTCAGACATTTGGTTATGAAAATAGGTTTTTTATTAGAGCGAAAATTGTTTAAAAATATCATCAGTGTCTATCATCATGTCTCCTTTGATAAATGTATCGCACGTAATGACCCCGGGTACTCATGTCTACATCAATCAATGTTTCTTGAGAGGAGTCTGATCAAAATGTTGGATAGAATTATAATTATATGATATGTTAGACACAAATCAATCAAATATTTTGATTAAAACTTCACTTTTTTCAATTGTGTAAGAAGTAAATACATTGTTGTAGATTGTTGTAGATCACTTTCTCAATAGATAGATCAATTTTGGTTCAAACCAACTCAAATACTTAACCAAGAATATTTATAGGCTTGCTAAAATATTTATCCATTATGAATAGACTAAATTTAATTTGTGCTTGATATTATAATAAAATGAATATAAATATTATAGATCATTTATTTAAATTTGATAGAACTAGTCTATAGTTGAATAGAATTAGGGGTGACCTCCCTCATTTTGTAATTAGTCTTGCTGAAAGCAAATCTATTGGCCAAGAGGATTCGTTAAATTCAATCAATATTGACCAGGCTTATCATCAATCTGGAAGTGTAAATAAAAATTTCAATTTACTTCTATCGTTGAGATTAGTCCCAAATCTAGGAAAATCCTACGAATTGTATATGTCTTTTGCTCCGGTCTTAAGTGTCGACACATTTCTCCAGATAGGAGTTGAATGAACTTTACTTTTGGTCCAAAAAATAGTTATCATAAAAAATTCGTATCATTTTTCAAACTTTTGTTGTTTTCTTCTTAAAAGTAAAGTAAAAACAGACAAAAATCGATTTCCATTACACTTAAGATTTCTGTACAGTTCTCCGCTCCGTAGATGTGTTTACTGTCTGTCCCTTTCTCTGTTTGATCTGAAGTTTTAAATTTAATTCTGATAAATATTTTTCATCTCATGTTTGTCTTCAAACAAAAATTTTTAAGTAAAATAAGAGAAAAAAACTAAATTCGTATAAATCCTGAAAAATTGTTTTGCAATAAAATATATGATTATTGGATCGCATGATATTCTGTGCTCAACGGCCGACACATATACACACAGAACAACTCAGCACTTAATCGTTTAGCCCATAGTTCAAAGAGAAATAAGAAAATATTGTATAATATATATAATAAATTGATTGCCAACAAAATATTTTTCTCAAACAATTTAATCTATTTTCTTGTTTTTGGCCTCTATTTGGATGTGATTTATGTTCAAAATAATTATATCTTATTTTTCCAAAGAGCCAACAATTTTTTCACCATGATCATTTTTTCCTTTTTTATTCTAGCAGTTTATTTGATTCGCTTATATCTTGCAGAAAATTTGAATCATTTTAATTATTAAATTTTAATCTAGGGAATTTATCTATGAGACGAATGATTAATAAATCGATAATTAATTATCGAGCAATTAAACTGGGTGAGGAATGTTCAAACGTGAAAACTGGGTGTTTCCAATATATTTAATAATAGCAATGCTATATTTAAATTTAAAACTCACCATTTAAAGTTTATAGTTTGTAATCTAATATATATTTAACATTATTTTTATTCGAAACAAATTGACAAATGATTAAAATGTCATCAAAATAAGGGTTCGACTGTATATTAGTTCCATTAATTATTTATTGATTATTAAGACATGTTTTCATTGTTTTTATCTGTATTTTAATAAGTAGTCTCTTATGTAATACAATATTAACTAATAGTCATATTATGTATGTATTGGCGAAGGAATAAGAGACCAAAACATTAACCCAGATATCGGTTCATCAGATATTCTCATTATAAACGAGCAAAAAAATTAGATATCGTATGAAAAAGCATTGATTAATAACTATTTTATTAATGCACATAAATTAATGCCTAATAAAACATTTAAATAACCTGAATATTAGTAGAGAATATATCGTCAAACTAATGTATGAATACTAGATTTATGCCAAGATTATCAGTTCCAAATAATTGACAAACTAATAATGAAGCTTTTAGAGATTTTCCAGATAAGTTTTCTTTTGTTTTCTCTAAACATGGGATGAGTTTTCGTTTCATTATTAATATGTCAGAAGAATTGTCAGTAAAATTAATGGTTAAGAATATTCTCTAAAGACTAAGAATATTCTTAAGTCTAACGAATAAATTTCTTGTTATTCTTCAGCACTAGTGTTGCCTTTTTTTAATGCTGTGCTCTGTTTTTATAAGTCTATGACTAGAATTTAAGCATACATTTAGAAAATGAAAATGAATCTCAATTTTTCAATTTGTCCCAGGAGGACAGTTAAGCTTCGAGACCAAAATATTCTGCATAGAATCAAATTTCTGAGTTATTCAACAAAAATGTTGTAAAACTATTTTGCGAATGAATTAATAAAACTCATTAATAGTGTTTTCCTTTAATGGATTTTTACGTCAATATAGTTTTGCAAATATTCTTAATTGTTTTACTCAATAAACCGATCATTAATTATATTTTTGGTTTTAGTTTTATTTTGTTTGCAATCGTTTCTAATAACCATCAAAGGAGCTTCTTTTGGATGGCTTTCCAAGAATGTATCAAGCAAATTATTCAATAATCTTAAAAGGTTATTATGGGTAAAATCAGGATTAAACCATCAATACACTAAGCTTTCCATATTTAAAATTTAAACTAGCAATTTATAAACATAAACATTTAATTACATTAAAACGTTGATTATTTGGGTGGCCCTTAGAATAGTGTCCACACATATGCACCGCTCAAGACTTTGAAGTTTTCCGATACTCTGAATCATTAGACAGATTTGGATGAAATCGATAAGGAATTCCTATGCCGTTCGCTCAGAATATAGCACACATATAACTGCAGAGCCTGAGAGCAAAATATATTTTAATGTAATTTATTATCGATTTGTTTTATACCCGAAAAAGATATGATTTATTAATACATCAAAGTTTGGCAAAATATGTTTCTTCCGGTTTTTATGTCACACATATTGATAAGGGGTCAATATGGACTGGTATAGATGGTTTGGGCGCGGCATTAAAGCCAATATTATTCGTTTCTGTTCTCCCTAACTACAGGCCTTTGAAATATTGGGGAACCGAATATTTTAAGCGAAAGGTCTTTGAATTCTATGAATATCTAATGGAAGAGAACTGTTGTTCTGTACACAGTTTTATCGTAAGCACAGGTAATGTGAAGCAAAGGTTTGACTCATTTATTATGCATTCATAGCATAATGTCTTTACTATTCTCTGCGATCCGGGAATCGACTCAATCGTGTGATACAATCATTATTTCTGAATACGATTTATATCAACTCATCAAAAAAATGTGCCTGTAATTTATCAAAATCACCGTTGCAAATATTTCTGTATGAACAATTTGATGCAAATCGATTCCATCTAGGTCGTGTCTAGAATATTTTTGAATTAGCTTAATTACAAAATTTAAGGTTTTTGTTTTCTTCATTTGATCATGTAATATATAAACTAGCTAATTTTACAAAATTATTATTAAATAAACATATACTGATTAAATTGAACTTGGTAGAATCATTATTCTGCGAACGTTTTTTATTAAGGTTGAGTTATTTTTGCAGCAAAATCAAATGAAATTTGTGATTTTTCATGAAAACCACCCTTTTATACCCTTCCCTTTATTTGGAAATACAATTATAGTGGGAGTGGAGAGCAATGTACGCGAAAGTCAAGACTCACGTATTTGAATAACAATAACGTGATTTGAATTATGAAAATTTTTGAGACTTTGTTTGAATTTCGATTCAATTCTCAAAAATAAATAGAATTCAAAGACAGTATAGACTCAAAAGTGTTAATACTCTTGTTTTTCGTGCTTTCATTTGAAGGGCCGACACATTTTAAAAGTTAATAGTATTAACTTAATACCTTGTTTATTTTTCTTAGAAAATTCCATTATATTCCAGAATATTTATTATAACAAAAGTAAAATTGATCTGGACTAAATCAAGACTAATGAAAAGCGATGGGACTCTGCTGGATAATTAAAGTGAATCTGATCCATCAATAATACTAATGGTATAAAAATAATAGCCATTAACTTTTGAATAATTAATGTTTTAATTCATTTAAAATTTTCTCAAATAAATTGGATTCAAAAACAAACAAAAATTTTAATCAATTATTTTATAAGAAAATCCATTATATTTCAAACAAATTAGAGTTATATTTGATATTTGATTATCTTGGTTAAACTTTTCATATTTTCTTATAAAGATTAATGAAAATGGATTTACATTAAAAATGTATAATTTGGTAAAACCACTATAAATCAATTATGATGAAGTTCAAGGTTCTAAAAGGGCTCAGAGTATATTTTTGATATTCAATTTCAAAAATTTAATATATAAATAAAGGAATATTTTGTTTATATTTAAAAATTAGCTTGAATACTCTTAAATGGCTTAATTGTACTTAATCAACGAATTTATCTAGTTTAAATTCAATTTAGCATTGAACATAATTTCCTTGATTATCAACTATTAATATCTTTATTTCTATAAATTTCAAATTATAGCATAATTTTAAATAAAAGAAACTAGATAAGATGTTTGATTAATTTCTGTTTTTCAATAAGTGTTTTTTTGTTTTTATTTGCTATTTATGTTTAATGTATCAAGCACACGCCAGAATGCGTGTTGTATACAAATCAAAGGAATAATTCCCTTCAAATCTGAGCCCAAAAATATCTTCACTATTATTATTAAAATTATTGCTTAGCGTCTGGTCTCTCTCTCTCTCTCTCCCCTTCCTTTCCTCTTTAGCAACAAATTATCATGGACTCTTCACATGCATGTGTCTGTCTGTGCCGTTGCTCACAATTGACAGGAATGTCGACAAAAAAGTCAAACAATAATTTTGTGTTCACTTCCTTATTGTCCTAATATTTTGTTTTCTCTGATATTTTCAACAAAAAGTCTATTATTCAGACAATAAATCAAATGAAATAATTGCTAAAAATTAGACTTTTATGCCTCTGATTAATGAGTCGTCGCTTTTCTATTCTGTATTTTTCTCTAATTTATTTCATACAACCATTAAATGAATAGATTTTTATTTCCAAAAGAATATTCTTGCAATAAATCAGAAGTTCTTGTTTTCCATTCAAAGAAATTTCCATAAAGACTTTCGATGTAGCTATAAATTATCAAGATAATCTAACTAAATTATCTCGTCATATCAATTTAAAATGATTGAAGCGTGATATTAGTCATTAAATTGAGTTGTTCATGGTTATTCAATGAATTAAAAAATAATTCTTCAAATGTAATACTCATATTTTCAAAAATTTTGAATTAACTTGGTTAAATTTAAATTATTGTATAAAAATAAAATAATAAGATACAGTTTCTCAAAAAATAAAATAATCTTTATTTTATAACAAGATAAATTACTCATAAATTTAAGCTTTGATAAAACTAAATTGTTCATATTAATAGAATGAATTACCTTGAACTAAAATGAAAAACAACTTAAAAACAAACATTAAATTTGAATTTGAATGGAAAGACAAACATCTTGTTTATCATCTAATTTGACTGAAAAATGAATGAAAAGCCCGAATAAACTCATTTAAAACCAAATATTAAGAAAAAATGCTTTCATTTTATAAAATGAATGTTTGAAACGAAAACCAAAATAAAAAAAATGTTTTGAAAGAAATGGGAATTTGAGGAAAACTGAAGGAAATATTCAAATCACGCTATTTTTCACTTAAGTTTCTCTGAGTTTTAGCATAAAAATTGATTTTTCATTCAAAAATATTACCAAATGTTTTGAAAAACGAAAATTTGATGAAAATTTGATAATAATTTCTCTTCCATTAAATTAAAATAAAGAGAAAGAAAACCATTAAATGCAAGAAACAAATATTTGTTTTGTTATCCAATGAATAAATGAAAATAAATTAGAAAAAAATATTACATTTTTGTCATCTCTTAAGACTTTTTGGAAGAAAAATTGAAATTCTCTCCAAAGCTATGAGTCTGTCCTCAAATTCATGTCACATATTCTGTACGCAAATACTCTTACTCTAAGAGATCGCTAATAATAGAGGAGTAGATAAAGGAAGAGGTCGTCATCAGTGATGTTCAACACTTGCAAATTCATGTGGGCTAGCTAACTTTTGCTCTTTAGCACCGGGTTAGAGAAGGCGAACAGATCAAAGTTTTGATAAAAAGCTCCAATCATACATAAAACATAGCGTTGTGCTAAGGTTGAGCTCATTATCTTAAAGTATTTGCTATTTAGCCCTCCCGTGAGTATCACTGAATATAGTGAAGAGAGAAGTGAACAAAATCTTAAGATGAGATCTGCAAAAGAGTTGTTTTCAGTGGAGAGACGTCTGTCCTTTTTGGCCAATACATGCGCTTATATCTCAGTTTGTTTACTGGTTTAGGGATCAGTGCAGCGGACAATCCGTCTCACAATTTATCGATAATAGGGTTTGAGTCCAAATATTGGCAAAAGAGTCACAAATATCTGAAAAGATTATTCTCTCAGATATTCTTATTTTCTATTCTTTCGGTCATTTGTTATACTCGAAAATATAAGCGACAACTCGTCGCTCAGCATAAATAACTCAGAATAAAATAGCTGAATTTGCACAGACTTTCTTGAGGACTGATGAATTGAAAGGATTAAATTATTCAAAATCGGATCTAGGAACGTGATCAAGTTCAATCAGAATCAAAATTTGGAGAATTAAATTAGTTTTGAATTTGAAGTGAAAATTTAATTTAATATCAGTGATGCTCAAGACCTTAATTGCAATACTGGCACACTTTGTTAAACCCCCTATCTTGGGCATCAATTATTAAACATTCAAATTATATGGAAATCTCTTGATTTTTAAAATTAGCATGTTCGTGGGTGAAGAGCTGAGTTCAAGCAATCATAGCTACGGATCGATAGCCATTGAGAATATCAGTGCTTTTAGAGTTGGATTGGAGTACATCTCACGTCAGTGTTTGACTGGAATTTAGTCCTGAATCTCACGTTTACTCTGTGTTAACACCTCTTCGTCAGTGACTGTGCGGCTCATACACACACATATCTGTTCCCAGAGTATTGCTTAAGAACACAAATTCTATCCTTAAATCACTCGTTACGTAATTTTGTTATAAGCATTACTGTCTTGTGCTGTGCTATGAGTGCCACAGAAGATAGAAAGAAGGAGAGACCAGAGGCTGAGCGCTGAAAAAAGTGTTTGCCATTTGTTTGTTGTTCACAAGCGTTAAATTACCGATACTTTTGGAGCTAATGCTCGATAAATGCCTCTGTTTTGCCACTCAAACAAATGATACAATTTTTATAACTTTAACTTATTTATTGATCTTAACTTTGCAATACACAAAACTTAACTTGATTATACCTTTTAAAATATGTGATAGACTAAAATCGCATTAAAGTCATACAATAGATTGCTTTCTATTCTAGCAAATCCTATTAAATTCAATCAAACATGGCCAATTTTAGGAAGTGGTTGAAAGTGAGCATGCTTAAACGAATTTAACTTTAATCCTATTTGAAATTTAATATAAAATTTAAAAGAAAAACTTTAGAAAATAATATAATAGGTCTAAAAATATCAACTTGGTTAAATGGATACTTTTTTGCATGTTTAACAGCGTTATAACGAAAAAAATTCAAATTTGAGTCTTATATTACATTAAATATCGTTTAATAAGTTTGAAAGGAATGTCTGCTTCGAGTATTTGTTTGCAGTAATAGCACCAGACTATGGAATATCAGAAAATTAAACTCGATTTACATATTGTTGGGCACAGAATAAAGTGCTATTTGATTGGCATCAGTGCCGACAAAGTCAACCAAATCACGTAATATTCATATGAAGTCTGAGCCGAGAGATGCTATCCTGCATTCCACAACCAGTCGTTATTATAAATTATCTTTAATTTTGTGACCTGTGCAGCACTGGCTGTGCTTTGTCAGAGCACAGGTATTAGTATTCTATGAGAACATAGGCAAAGGGCTTAACCATAAATGAAATAATTTTCTCTCTGATGGTATCAGTTATGCGAACAAACTGTAAATTAGACGAAAAACTGATATTTTCGGCAAAAATGATAATTTTGTTTCACAACTATTTATAAGTTTTCTATAACTATATTAATAGTGAATAAATAATTCTGTGGTCTTCTGTATGAATAATTAATCGGATTATTCACCATGATGATTGCCATAGAAAAAAGACAATTCACTCCAAAAATTACAAATTTTAATAACTTAATATATTAATAATATTTCAATTAAATAAAACTAGGTTGGTAAAATTCAGTCTTAAAATATCGAATTTATCAAGTTGATTAATGAATTTTTATTACTCGAATGAAACACAAACAGAAAAAACTCATTTGAATAAACAACAAGATAAGTTAGGTATTGCTATAAAAAAAATCTACTTAACTGACAAACCAAAATAGTAGTCAAGTATTTATTCTGTTTTCAATTAGGAATTGTTCTTGAAAAAATATTTATTTAATAGCCAATAAACGATTTTCACACTTTGTTTGCCGTTTTTCTATTGATTATCGAATTATTGTTATTTTATTCGGTTTTGTCGGTCAAAACACATTAGTATTCCCGAAGAGAAATCTTATTTTTTTGTCTCTCTTTTCCTCAGACTCTCCTCTCATCGCCACTAAAAGCACAGAATAACAGAACAAATACATAACATCTGAACAGAAAAAGAAAACTTATAATAAAGGGTCTAATGTTGAAGGAAATGCCAGGGGTTTGCTGAAACTTGTCTTGATTTTGCCATCTTCTTGATATATTATCTAACTGTATTTGTCCTAGATAAATATAATATTTATCTTAGTTAAATCTTAGTTATTTTGAAACAAAAATTTTAATAAATGTTTTCAATAAAGCAGCTTATTTTTGAAGATAACCAAGTAAATTTTTAAAAATTTAAACTTTCAAAAATATTATATTCACTTAATCCTTTTATAAATACTTCGAAAGCCTAGCTACTAGAGCCTAGCTCAAATAAAATCCTACAATTGCAATAAAAGTCTATATATTAAATAGTAAATTCAAAAATACTTATAAAGATTAAATGCCACAGGTTAAACCTTGCTGGTTGTAAAACCATGCTATAGCAATCATTCAAAAGCAAAACTGATATGATCTTGATCATCTCTATTCCAACAGTTAAGCTCCTAAGAAAAATAGCATAGAAGAGCACAAAAAAGTTATGTAGTTTTTGTTCATTCAATTCCTATTCGTTTATTTCTGTGACTCTCATAATGAAGACTAAAAGAGTGAAAACACAGTTATATAGGAATTGAAGAGAAAATCCAATTTATATTTAAGACTTGAAGTATATTCAGTGGTAGTCCTGTCCGGAGAGTACAGAAGCGCACAATTGGAGAGATAGTAATAGAGAACGAAAATAAAATAAAATCTTATGAATAGAATCGACAATAAAACAAACATTTCATAAGAGTAGAGGAAGGGAGGCATGAGAGGAACGGCTGAAAACAAGAAAAATACTATGAATTGTGTATTTGTTTTTATCATTCATTCATTGCTTTCTTCGCTGTTTTTCTCATATAATTTGATTGGAATGCAAGCAATGGATTTTGTTTTTGGATTTCAGAAAACAATCCTGGTCTTTCATTGATGCCCAATGGGGCTCAGAGTAATATCTTGCAAATGTAGACTCAGGCAGACTTCCAATTAGACATAACTCCAATTCAATACCAAATTTTGTTAGCATTTATGAATTATTAAATCGTTTATTTGTCAATTTGTAATCTTGGATAAATTTAGATTAATACATTTTAGCTTGAACTCCTTGAGCATCACTAACTCTACTTTACAGTAGCTTTTCATCTGTTTTACTCTAAACTCGATTCGATGGGAATACTGATCAGATTCGGTCCGAAATTGATTTTTCATTCAATGTTTTCGTTTTGACCGAAAAAATAATTTAAAGAGAAATGAAATCAAATTTTCTTTCAAAAGAAAAGTGATTTTTATGTTTGTATTGCAAATCCTTTAAGCGATTTATTTTAATTTGATTACCATGATAACCAAGTTTTCGAGTATACAGTTTAGCGATATGAACCCACTACCACTCCTACGTTCAATACCCACATCAATTTTCCCAATTATTGCTACAGTGTAATATATCTTAGACAGAAAAGTAGTCTTCTTTTGGAATAAATATTTTTAAAATAATTTTATTTTTAAAAATAGTATTTGTAAATGATTCTTGGTATTAATGATGCAACAGCTTACTTGTCATTCAATTTCTGATATTTGAATAAGCTTTTGATAAAAATATTAGAATTTTCTCTTGCTCAATTAATTGAAAAATATTCAAAATTTGGAATTAACTTTTTTTTTAAAATAAGTAGCTTGCATAAAATGAAAAAACATATAATTCATATTCAAAATATGATAAAAACCAAAAATTATTAAACGTGCTTGTTTCAAAAACGTCCTCTCTAGAGCCTCTGACCTTGGCCATCACTGATTGTAAGTGTTGCAAGTTATTTCCAATTTATTCTATTACTAAATCAAAAATAAAATTATCATTTAAATGGAGTGATTATTATGTGCAAAACAATTGTTCTTAAATTAAGCCAGCAATTTATTGGAATCGATTCAGAGTTGTGAACAATAAATAATTGAGTCTATTATCGCATTATTATTGCATTTTCTCACATTTCTCTTTCCTTTTGTTTGTCTTTTATTTTCGTTGATTTCAAATCTAAAATTTTTTGCACGTTTTGTGCGTTTATTAATAAATTATTAGACTATTTGTCTTCCCGTTTATAACAACACATAAATGAATTAAAAACACAAAGAATTATAAGTGAGTTCGTAGACAATTGAGACGATGAGCACAGAATAAGCAGTTAGAGCACAGCCAGACAGATACCAATTTTCTCAGTTGAAAAGAAAATATTATATATATATATATATATAAATCGATTGGATTTCTGAGCGGATCAGATAAGAGACTGAACGCAGAGAGAGAGAGAGAGAGAGAGAGAGAGAGATCTGGTCTTTTATCAAATTCTGTTCTGATGCGTGTGCCTTATATCAGGTCTTGTAAAAAATGTTGACTTATTTTCTCATTAGTTATGGATTTTGATTTGGCCACAACTCAAAGTGTTTTTCTTGTTTTAAACTTTTTCATTCATTTCGTTATCAAAAATTAAGTTTTTCTTCTTCGGCACCAATTTTTCGCTTAATTTTTTAAATCTGAAGTAAAGAGAGATAAAAAATATGGCAAAAATTTCTGTGGGTTTTGATAAGTTATAAGCAAAAGAAAAAATATGAAAAAGTGGTCAAAAGTTTTCTTATTTTTCTCATTAGATTTGAAACAAAACTGAATTATTGCGATCATAAACTCGAAGAGAAATTTCTATTATTTTTCATTTCTTACAAAAATCCAGTTTTTTTCTCAAAATACTATTTTCAGAGAAATATTTTCAATGCGTGTGTGACGTGTCGTACAACCGTCTGTCCCAATGAGCCATCAATTATATCACACACTCCTTAAAGCAACAAAAATAATATAATAAATGGCTTCAGGTGTCGATTCTGCCATTCGATCGCACAGCCATTGATTCTGATTAGTTTATGTGCTCTCACTTTGTCTATGAAAAGTCTTATTTGACTGTGTCAGGGCAAGTGTCAGAGCAACTTTCCCAAAATGTTTATCTCATATTTTCATATCCATTAAATAAATTATAGCCAACTCTCCAAAAATAGATCTCTCTCTCTCTCTCTCTCTCTCTCTCTCTCTCTCTCTCTCTCTCTCTCTCTCTCTCTCTTTGTTTCTCTTTCTTTCTTTCTATCTTAAGATTAATTATAAAAATTTGTTAATTTCTAAAAATAGGACATTGCTTTCTAAAGTGAGATGATCATGCTCCTAATATTTCTTTTTTTGAATTGATGGACGCTTTTAGTTTTATAACATTTGACGTTTGATTTTTCATTGAGTTATCAATAAATTCATTTATTGGCTCCAATTGACTGCTAATTAAGAATCTTTGGGCAAAATTTGAGAGAAAAGTCGAAGATTTCTCCTCAATTAGAGCTATAAAGTAGTGATTAAAACGATTAGAAAAGTGTCAGACAGACTATCGCTTAGTTTATTGCAAGTAAACACGTTTTGCTGGTTTTGTCTCAAACTCTCCCAAATTATTTTCTAATATTCTGTGCGATTGTTAGACATCTATTTAATCAATTAAAAGTGAAAATTTAAAGAAAATAATTTTAAGTGCATTTTTCAAATAAGAAACACTAATGTATTTGAATCGACTTCAAAGTAAATCTGGTTCTCAAGAATTGTGAAAAAACTGAATTTAAATCAAATGTTTTGAACCCAAAACTCCACAAATTATTTGAAAATATTTTCTTTTTCAATGAAACCCAGAATTAATTGCAAGTGATATCAAATTAATGTCTATAAATATATTGAAAGAGTTGTTAAGAGAACTGAATTAAATCTAATTTAACGTTGAAATCGTCGAAAGAACCAAAAGAGTGAATATTCTGAGCAAAAGACTATTAAGACTTTAAAATTGCAATAAATTATTGGCAAAACAAAAGACAAATAAAATTTTGGCAAATTATTTGAAGTTTACGCCTAATCTCTAATTAAATCCTATAAAATAGATTTGTTTGTAACTAAAAATTGGTTTTGAAAAATAATTATTGATATATTTGGAAAATTCTTTGATATCTTTTAATTTTATGGCATTTTTACGATTAATTCTCAAATAAAACTCTTAATTAAAGTGAAGAAAAATATTTTGAATTAGTCGTTAAGTTTTCTAATTATGATTTCCAAATAAGAGTTGAATAATCGTTAAACTGTTTAAGTATTCAATCGACTAATCATTAAATTTTGTCGGAAAAGTACTCCATAACATTTTGTTCTAAACCGAAGAAATGTATTCATACAAACCCACTATTGATTTGAAAATTTAAAACATCGTTAAAAAAACTTATCTTTTAATCAATTAATACATGAATTAATCAGAAGAATAGAAGAATAAGTAAGTCGTCGATCGTTGAACTAACTCTCGGAGCGAATAATTTATATACTTATGAGACAAACATTGCTATAAATTAAATGTTATTTAAAAATTAATGAAAGAGTAAAAGACTTGTATAGTCCGGTGCTCTCAATTGCATAATTTAATCTGTAAAGTGTTGGACTAAACGAAACATTAAATCTTTAATTTCAAACAAATTATATTTTAAACTGAGAGACGATTTTTCATTAAATTTTAATGACTTTTCGACTAATTTATGAAAAAAATTCGTAATTTTATTCTTCAAAGTATTTGTTGAATTCGTGTCATTAATCTCTTTATTGGTTATACTTTAGTTTAATTTAAATTCAGTTCTGTTCTGTTCACTAAAATTTAAGAGCAATTAATTTTGACAAAAATTCTTCTCCGAAAACATTGGTTCCAAACATTTATAAGTTATGACCGAAAGTATGAATCGTTGAAAATAAGTGGAAATAAATAAACTTTCTCTGAAGTCATTTAATTGTAGAGAATTCTTGAACTCCAATATCAATGTTTGGAGGTTTGCACGCAATCTGACCATTAAATGTCATATTATTTCCAAAATCAATTATTTAATAGTATTGATAAAAATCTTCTACCAATTGCTGCTTTGTTGGGATCAGCTCTTCTTCTTAGTATCTTTTCAAAAGTGACGACAATTATTGAATCGATTAAATCTATATTTAATAATAAGTCTATTAGTTGAGAACAAACAACCATTTGTTTGTCTCAATCTTCAATAGAACTACACATTCAATTGAGCATGCTAATTGTCAATCAGTAAATACAACTGGACATCTAAACCATTACAAAAAAGCCACTGAAATACAACTATTGACGAATTGTTGGCAAATATTTGAAGAAAAGTTCGTTTGATTTAATGAAAAACAATTTAATTTATAAATATTTTATCAGCGCTTTCACTAAAAGTTTTTATGGGATTCCTAAATATCATGGGATAGTCATTGGTTTAAAATTTTTTAAAATAGATATCAGTTACTTATAAATTGGCCAAAACTAATATCAATCGAATTTATTTCTTGAAATGGTCTGCAAATTGTTTGACAAATAAATTATAAAAAATATATGAAATCATAAGTGAAGAGAATTCACATAATATTCAGTAGACGTGACTTAAGGCCTAAATTGGCTGCGAATTAGCGGTAGGTTTGAGATACAGATCAAAAAAGAGATAATTGTTTAAAGAAGTCTCAAAAAATACATATAAAACCATATCTTTAGCCACAAACCAAATACAAAATTCTTTAGCGATCTTTGAGTCGATAGGCTTTTAGTAA
>JAQFZI010000495.1:0-15597 GCA_034695605.1 Eupelops occultus
TTCAGTTTAGGTTTTGTCTATGAATTAGATTATGAAACAAAACTCATATTATTTGATGTCTCAATATTTTATGGGGGAATTGAAGAATACAAAAGAATCGTTTTAATTTTTGCATCTTTTCTTGGTATTTGTTTTAATTATAAACTTCGATTGAATTACTCCGATTACTCCGATTATATCGAAGATTATGTTCCTTTATATACATTTATGAAATTAAGGGTCAGACCATTTTTGAACAGAGATACTAATGAAATATTAAACAAACTGAACAGAGCCGCCACAATATTCATGCGAATATTTTATATGACGTTTTTTATCTTGGGTAAGTTACTAACTTTAAAAAGAAACTAATTAATTTTAAAATACTTTCCTAAAATAGTTGTTTTTTCTATTATATTCATATTGAGAGTAAACATCGAATACTATACTTTCGTACAGTTTTTGTATTCCTTTGTATTCCAATTTTCATGTATTTTAATGGTTTATTCCGGTATAACGGACACCATGGTCTTTACTATTGCAACGGTGTTTGTCACATACTACTTACATCTGAGAATCAGCAAGATCAACAACCAGATTATCAAAATTAGCAGGCTAGATATTTCTTATCATGAAATAAGTAAGGCTATTAAAGGTTACTCGGAAGAACACAACAATTTCACTTTGCAAATTAGCAAGCTTAATAATTATATCGGTAACATTTATGTAATGTTTATGCTGTCAGCTTTTCCAATGAACTTGGTAGTAATGCACCATGTAATTTCTGAGAAAATGGACTTTCTGCTCAAAATAGTTGGTATTATACTTATCTTATGTCACGACTTTGCCCTCTTTGGCCTTAATTTCTTTGCGGCCTCCCTGTCCAAGAAAATTCATAAAATGTCTGCAAATCTCTCCCGACTTCAATGGAGAGTCAGACCCTTTCATATAAGAACTAAACTCAAACTTCTGGTAACATTTGAAAGATTGTGTAACAAAAACAAAATTGGTTTCACTTTTGGCCCTATAGTGATGACATTCCCTATTTTTTATTTGGTAAGTGCTAGATGCTTTCTAATCTATTTGATAATTATGATAACTAATTGATTTATTAGATGGTTGTAAAGTATATCCGATACTTTATCTTGACTCAAAAATTTGCTATAAAGTTCCATTAACAACATGATCATTGAATTTTCACGTATAATGGAATAAAGAATGTCTGTATGATTATAATCAAGAATCTATTAAAATATTCAATTTTTAAAAATAATAAATAAATTTTTTTTCTTTAATAAAATTGATTTAAACTTTTTCATAACTTTTTTTGAGGGTTGTTCCTGTTGAAGATATTATTGAATCGTGATAAGTCTACAATATCCAATGGTTACCAGGTAGTTTAATGCAAACATAAGATAGATCGATGAGTTTTTTAGATTTCATTTGACTTAACATTAATTAAAAACTGGCTCTCATTTAGTTTTGAATTGAATCCCAAAGAAGTCTCAAACAATTTTCAAACAAAAATCATTTGAAAAATGTTTGCCCAAAGTGTCCGTTCGGTTATCATAACTGAAAGGGATAACCGTGCAAAAAAGTCTAAAATCGATTACTTTATAATTGATAACTATTTGAAAGGTTTTGAGAAAAGAAGTGAAAAACGCGAAAATCGTTTAATAGTTTTTATCAATTATTTTACATTAATTTCATATTTGTTTTGTATTTTTAAATTCAGTTTAGGTTTTGTCTATAAATTAGATTATGAAACAAAACTCATATTATTTGATGTCTCAATATTTTATGGAGGTATTGAAGAATACAAAAGAATAGTTTTAATTTTTGCATGTTTTCTTGGTATTGGTTTCAATTATAAGCTTCGTTTGAATTCCTCCGATTACTCCGATTATATCGAACAATATGTTCCGTTATATAAAATCATGAAATTAAATTTCAGACCATTTTTGAACAGAGATTCTAATGAAATATTAAACAAACTGAAGAGAGCCACCACAATATTTATGCGATTATTTAATGTGATGCTTTTTATCGTGGGTAAGTTACTAACTTTAAAAAGAAACAAATTAATTTTGAAATACTTTCCTAGCTGTTTTTCCACTTATACTCTTATTGAGAGTAAACATCGAATACTATACTTTCGTACAGTTTTTGTATTCCTTTGTATTCCAATTTTCATTTATTTTAATGTGGTTTTCCGGTATAACGGACACCATGGTCTTTACTATTGGAACGGTAGGCGTCACATACTACTTATTTCAGAGAATAAACAAGATCAACAACCAGATTATCAAAATTAGCAGGCTAGATATCTCTTATAATGAAATAAGTATTTCTATTAAAAGTTACTTGGAAGAACACAACAACTTCACTTTGCAAATTAGTCAGGCAAATAATTATATCGGTAACATTTATTTGATGTTTATGGTGTCAGCTTTTCCAATGAACTTGGTAGCAACGCACCATGTAATTTTTGAGGAAGTAGACTTTCAGCTCAAAATATTTGGTATTATATTACACTTATGTCACGACTTTGCATTCTTTGGCCTTAATTTCATTGTGGCCTCCCTGTCCAAGAAAACTCATAAAATGTCTTCAAATCTCTCCCGACTTCAATGGAGAGTTAGTCCCTTTCATATAAGAACTAAACTCAAACTTCTGGCAACATTTGAAAGATTGTGTAACAACAAGAAAATTGGTTTAACTATAGGCCCAATAGTGATGACATTCCCTATTTTTTATTTGGTAAGTGCTAGATGCTTTTTAGTCTATTTGACAATTATGATAACTAATTGATTTATTAGATGGTTGTAAAGTATATCCGATACTTTATCTTGACTCAAAAATTTGCTAAAAAGTTCCATTAACAACAAGGTCATTGAATTTTCACATATAATGAAATAAAGAATGTCTGTATGATTATAATCAAGAATCTATTAAAATATCAATTTTTTTCTTTAATAAAATTGATTTAAACTTTTCCTGTTTCAGAGTTGTTTATGTTGATGATATATCATTATATCTTGATGAGTCTGTAATATTAAATTTTTTCCAGGTAGTTCAATGCAAACAAAGATTGGTCGATGAGTTTTTAAAATTTTAATCAATAAAGATTATTTTTAATTTTTAAGATAAATATTCTTTTAAATTATCCTATAACTATCACGCACATTTTGAGCTTAAATCTGGGTCAGTCTCTCATATCCAATAGTTACCAGTTATCATAATGCAAACAAAACATTTTTTTGATTGATGAATTTAAAAAAAAGTTAATTTGATTAGTCATTCAGAAAAAATATTTGTTTTCATTGAGTTTTGAATTATTTTTTACCGAAAATAAGTTTAAAAACTCTTTAATGTTCAAAAGGACAAAGAAAACTTAATTTTGTTGAAAACGTTTGCCCAAAAAGTCCATGATGTTATTAGAAATGAGAGAATTAACCGTGCAAGAACAGCTCAAACAGATAATTTTTTAATTGATTACTATTTGAAAAGTTTTAAGAAAAAAAAACGTGAAAAAAGTGAAAATTTCATAATTTTTATGAATTATTTTACATTAATTTCATATTTGATTTGTATTTTCAAATATAGTTTGGGTTTTGTCTTAAAATTAGATTATGAGACAAATCTATTTAGATTTGATGTCTCAACATTATCAGGATGCATTGAAAAGGCACTAGAATCATGGTTATTTATGGTTGCTTTCTTGGAATTGGTTTGAATTATAAACTCCTTTCAAATGTCTCCGATTATTTGATTGAATGGTCAAATTCCGGTCCCAACTTGGTGAAATCATAAAGAGTTGCGTTTAGCTTGCAGATCATTGGAAACAATAGATTTTGTTAAATTTCAAAAGGCGTGTTCAAATGTGATAGATCAATTATTGATCATCAATAATAACTTGAGTTTAAGTTTATTGCTTTAATTTAATAATTTTCATTAAATCATATAAATTATTAGTATTTTATCTATTAATCAAAAATTATAAATGGTTTTTCCTTCTTCTCCAGCTTTCACTTATACCTCATCTTTGCCCTCACCAGTTTATTTGCAATCCTTTTCCTGTTCTTATTTCACCTCCTCTCCTTCCCCCTTCCCCTCTTCCATGTCCTCCTCGTCTTCCATGTCGTCTTCTTCTCCCACCTCTTCCATGTTTTCTTCCATGTCCTCTTCCATGTCCTCTTCTATGTCCTCTTCCATGCTTTCTTCCATGCCCTCTACCTCCTCTTCTATGCCCTCTTCCTCCTCTTCCATGTCCTATTCCTCTTCCCCCTTTTCTATGACCTCGTCTTCCTCTCCATCTTTTTGGCCGACCTCCCCATCTTCCTCCTCTGCCTCTTTTAGGTCCATCAAGTCCATCTTCATCAAGCCCTCCTTCTTCTCCTTTATCTTCTCCATCCTCTTCATTTCCTACTTCTTCATCTCCTTGTTCTCCATCTCTGTCCCCATTCATTCCATTCTTATCTTCATTTAATTCTTTTGAAACGAAAATAACATTTATTATAATTTTAAATTTGAATAAAAATATTTAATACCTTCACCCCCTTCTTCATTATCTTCAGGATTTAATGAAGAAATACGTTAAATTCTAAACGAGCAACTAATTGAAACATTACCAGATTCATCAATTGGTGGTCTGTCACTTGTATCATTCCCATGATCAGGTTCACCATCACTAAGCTCATTTAAATCAGCTGGTACGACTGAGCTAAAAAATGAGATTTTTGAACCTTCACCTTGTTAATATTAATTGAAACCAATTAATAGAATATAAAGGCAAATTTTTTCTTTAAGTATTACCTTTTTTTGAAACTCTTAACATTGAATCTTGTTAAATAAAAAAATTAATTAAAATTAGCAAATGTCTAATTTTGTAAAAAGAAGATCAACAATCACCTTTATCTCCTTCGACGTCACCTAGTTAATATTTGAAACTACATTAAATTTTTGAGCAAGCTTAAGTGAAAACTTAAATAATTGGATTACCCATTGCCATGTCATGGCCGTCTTCATTCGGGACACCACCTTGAGCGTCATCACTGCCCAAATTTTTGTTTCCTAGAATTAAACCATAAGGACCTTTTCTCAATGTTCCAGCTACAGAGCCCGCAAAACTTTTCAATTTATTACGATAACTACTTAAAGGGTTAGATTTTGGGCTTCCACTATCTCTGCCCTGGTACGTATAGCTGACACAAATAGCATTTAACAAGATTAATAAATTAAATAATATAAGATTTAACTTCATTCTTAATTTAGTAGCAGGATAAAAAAGAATATTATTTTAATCCATTGCCATTAAATGTTTAATTGATATAGTAACCATATTATGATGTAACCATGGTAATATTCGCATATGGTTTGTCTCAAATTATTTTTAGAAAATTAAATAATTGTTTATTATTTAAATTAAAGAATTAAATCCAATTTACTTCAATAAATCTTAGAAACTTATTAAAACTATTTATTAGCTTGATCGATTTTTTTTGTAAAGAGCAAGATTAATTTTCTGTAACTAAAATATAACTAAAATCAGAAATGTTCAAGGAAAATCCAAGCAAGGGGTACTTGGTCATCAAAGAATTAAAGTAGTATTTAATTTATAAAGTAATCCAGTCAATATTAGTTAACAATTAAAGAATGAATTAGCCAAGATAACTGAAACATTGAAAGAAAGGCTAAACAAACTCTATTTAGTTATTTAAAGTCTTTATTTCACAAATAATTCTAGAGTGTATTTATTGATCTTGGTAAACTTTCACAAGTCCTCTATCAAAGAAAACTCGTCACTTTTGTTTTTAAACATTCAAACTACACAGATTAGTTTTTAGATAGCTTGCAAATCACAGAAATCAGTAGATTGTCTAATTCCAAAATTCATGCTAAGATGCGATTATATCAATAATAACTTGAGTTTAAGTTTAATGCTTTTATTTCATAAGTTTTCATTGAATTTCATATTAATTTTTAATGTACTGTCCCGGCTTTGACAATGGCGAAATAATCTGGGGAAATGTGATGTGAATAATATACCGGCTCTTCACCATTGTAGTCATCATTTCTATTCAGTTCATTATCTTCTTCAAGACTTGAAAAAGATTTTATACCCTTTCCTTTTAATTAAAAGCATATAATTTATTAATAATTTATCTAATAAACAAATTTAATCACGTTTTATACTAACCCCGTCCCCTTCCTCTTCGCCCGCGCATTCTTCCACCTCTACGTCCACGCATTCCTCCCCATCTTCGAATTCCTCCTCTTCCTCGCATTCCTCCTCTTCCTCGCATTCCTCCTCTTCTTCGCATTCCTCCTCTCCTTCGCCTTCCTCTCCATCTTCTCATTCCTCCTCTTCTTCGTCCTCCTCCTAGTCGTCTCCTGCCACCTTTTCCACCTCCACCCATACCTCCTGGTCCACCACTTGAAACTAAAATAACATTAATTATAATTTTGAATTTATAAAAAAAATTGTTATTAAATATTTACCGCCTCCTTCGCCTCCATGATCTTCTGGTGGACTGACTTCGTCAAGACCCCCATCATCATCAGGGCCATCATCATCAGGACTGCCTCCATCAGGAAGGCTAGTATCAGGTTCATTTGGCTGAAGGTTGTCCCCATCAGGTCCACTAACATCTGTAATTCAAATTTATTAATTAAAACAATTTTAAAAAATGTAAATTCAGATTTAAGCCTCGGGTATTACCACCACAACCTTTATCAGAAGGACAATCATTTAATGCATCAGGCCTGTCTGGCACTATTGTCTTTGATTGTCTTTGATGGGTAAGTTTCGTTGCAAGTTTGAAAAGTGGTTATACCCTTAGCCACCCTTAGCTGTGATTGCTACCTTCATTAGGAGGACCATCTGGCACTGGTACTCCTGCACCGGCATCACAACCCTCATAAAAAACAACTAACAAGATAAATAATTTAAATATAACAAATCTAAACTTCATTCTAAGTAGCAAGATAATTAAAAAAAGAAATTATTTAACAACCCTTTAATCTAATTATTAAATTAAATGTTTAATTGTCATAGTAGCCATACTATGAGGTAACCATGGTAATACTCGAATATGGTTTGTCTCAATTTAATTATTTTTAACAAAATTTATTTATAAATTTTTGAAAATTTAATTCAATAATACAATTATTTGAATTTATTATTGCTTGCTCAACTTTTATCTGCAAGTTCTTTTGAAGTTCCGACAATTTAAAGATAGGAGAGAACAGTAATTTAAATTACATTAATTCGTTAACAAAATTAATCATTTACCCGTCCCTAATAGGGACTCCCTATCCTCTACGTCTCATTCCTCTCCTTCTTCCCATTCTTCCTCCTCTTCGTCCTCCCCTTCCTCTGCCTCTTCGTCCTCCCCTTCCTCCACCTCTTCGTCCTCCCCTTCCTCCACCTTTTCCTCGACCTCCTCCCCTCTGCCCTCCTCTTTGGCCTCTGCCCCTTTTTCCTCGACCACCTCCACCCTTACCCTTACCTCCCTTAAATGGTACAGCTCTAGAAACTGAAATAACATTAATTATAATTTTGAATCTATAAAAAATAGTTATTAAATATTTACCGCCTCCTCCGCCTCCTTCGCCTCCTTCGCCTCCTTCGCCTCCATGATCTTCTGGTTCACCTGATCAAATATGTAAAATTTTTGAGAATTATTAAATTGAAAACTACCGGTTGCTTCCGGTGGACTGCCGCCACCAGGGCCCCCACCACCAGGACTGCCGCCATCATCTTCCTCATAATCAGTATCGCCGCCATAATAGCCTTCTTTATCAGGAAGGCCGCCTGGTGGTCCCCGTTTATTTCTTTCATGAAGTATAGCCCAATATTTGTCATGGTCTTTTTTATAAGCTTATAGATACCAATTGAAAAAGATATGAATCCAAATTTAAGTCTTGGAACTTACCATCATTGGCAAGTCTGAGACCCAATTGATCTTAATGAAAAAATTAATAAAGATATTTCAAAATTTCTAATTTTGTAATAACTAGTTCAATTACGGTCACTTAAGCTCTCATCAGGGTCTCCTCCTTGTAAAACATGAAATTTTTGTGTAAGCTCTGTTGCAAGATTAAATTTCGGTTATATCCATACCCATGCCATTAGGAGGACCCACATCACCATCTTCACTTGAGGGACCATCAGGGCCAGGCCCTTCTTCTTCATCGGCGTCACAACCCTTATAAATAGCATTTAACAAGATAAATAATTTAAATAACAAAAAGATTAACTTCATGCTAGTAGCAAGATAAAAAAGAATTAATTGTTTCAAACCCCGTTACAATTATTAAATTAAATCTTTAACTCTATTAAAACAGTAGCCATATTTTGAGGTAACCATGGTGATACTCGAATATGGTTTGTCTCAATTTAGTTATTTTTAACAAAATTTATTAATAAATTTTTGAAAATTTAATTCAATATTCAATAATACAATTATTTGAATTTATTATTGCTTGGTTAATAAACCGATTTCAGTTTAATATTTGTTTGTTTATAATTCTACTTTGCTTTGCTCATTCTGATTCAGGTGTTCGTGAAAATATTTTTGGTTGGGCTGTAGTGCCAGTGGCTTCTTTGTGTCCAGTTTAAAGCAAAGGCTAATTAAACTTATTTTTAATAAATTAAAATTTATTTCAATTTTGTATTTAATAAACTCAAAGAAATAAATTCACTTAAATTTTAAATACTTTTATAGTATATTTTATGTCAACTTTTAGCAATTTTTCCTTTCTTCAAATTTTTTTGAAGTCCCGACAACTTCAAGATAGAAGAGAACAGTAATTTATCTAATTAGTAAACAAAATTAAACATTTGCACGTCCCTATCCTAAAAGTCTCATTCATCCCCTTCTTCTTCTCATTCCTCCACCTCTTCGTCCTCCCATTCCACCCCTTCTTCTTCTTCTTCCCATTCTTCCACCTCTTCTTCCTCTCATTCCTCCACCTCTTCGTCCTCTCATTCCTCCACGTCTTCGTCCTCTCATTCTTCCACCTCTTCGTCCTCTCATTCCACCCCTTCTTCTTCCCATTCCTCCAGCTTTCGTCCTCCCATTCCTCCCCTTCTTCTTCCCATTCCTCCCCTTCTTCTTCCCATTCCTCCCCTTCTTCTTCCCATTCCTCCACCTCTTCGTCCACCCTTTCCTCCACCTCCTCCTTTTTGCCCTCCACCTTTTCCTTTGCCACCTTTTCCTCCACCACCTCCACCTCCTGGTCCACCACTTGAACCTAAAATAACATACTTTTGAATTTATATAAAAATATTTTATTAAATATTTACCCTCTCCACCCCCTCCGCCTCCGCCTCCATGATCTTCTGGTTCACCTGATCAAATATGTAAAATTTTGAAAATATTAAATTGAAAACTACCGGGTGCTTCCGGTGGTCCGCCGCCATCAGGGCTTCCAGGAGGGCCACCAGGAGGGCCACCATCAGGGCTTCCAGGTTCTTTATTTCTTCTAAGAACTATTTCCCATAGTTTATCATGGTCTTTTTTATATGCTTATTGATACAAATTGAAAATAAATATGAATGCAAATTTAAGTTCTGGGAATTACCTTCATTGGTAAGTCTGAGACCAATTTCCTCTAAAAATTTTAAATGATATAATAATAATAAAAATATTTCCAAGTTTCTAATTTTGTAATAACTAGTTCAATTACCGTCACTTAAGCTCTCGTCAGGGTCTCCTCCACCTCCTCCACCTCCTCCTCCTCCTTATAAAAACATGAAATTTTTGAGTAAACTTTGTTTCATGATTAAAATGGGGTTAGATTCATACCCATGTCAGGGGGACCCCCAGGTCCACCACCATCTCCACTTGGGGGACCAGGGTCAGGCCCTTCTGGCATTGATTCTCCTTCATCAGCGTCACATCCCTTATAAATAACATTTAACAAGATAAATAATTTAAGTAATAAATAATTTAACTTCATTTTATTAGCAAGATAAAAAAAAATATTTCAATAAACGATTACAATTACACAATTAAGTGTTTAATAGCCATAGTGGCCATATTATTACGTAACCATGGTAATATTCTAATATGGTTTCTCTCAAATTAATTATTTTTCAACAAAATTTAATAATAAATTAAATTAAAATCTTTTAATTCAATATTCAATAATACAATTTTCAAAAAAATTATTGCTTGGTTAATTGAATATTTTAGTTTAATGTTTGCTCATCCTTCTTCTTCTTCGATTTTGCTTTGCTCATTTTGATTCAGGTGTTCTTGTAAAATTCGAAGAACTTGAACATCGTCTGGCATTGGTTCGGCTGCAGTGCCAGTGGTTTCATTGTGTTTCCAGTGTTTTGACACAGAATTACTCCGGTAAACAGAACTGATTTGTGTCCTGCCTACCTTGCTTGTCTCAACTTTGTTCAGGATAATTTTGTCGAATCCTTTTCCAGTTTTTATGGATAAAAATTTATAAAGAAAGTGATTTTCTGTGAAATTCATTAAAAGTGATCGCAAGTCACTCATGGAGTAGTTTTTGGTAATATGTTCCCAATTGAGGGCCCAGTCCTCGATATGGGATAGAATTTCAGGACAGGAAGGCCTTTCATGCCAGACTGGGTATAATAACATTGAGCTAATCATTGCCTGCATAGCTTTGATTTTGTTCTCGAATGGGTTAGGGTGATTTCTGTGAAAAATAAAGCAAGATAAGTTTTATGTCTAATAAAAATGTGTGGGGTGTGAAAGGGAGAGAGGGAGATGGGGCGAGGGGGATAATTCAAATTAATTACAGCCCATAAGAACTCACAGTTTAAGGGATTTCCCAAATAATTCTTTGCAGACAACACCCAGACTAAAGATGTCAGACTTTTTGTCGTAATTTTCATCCAGCATCACTTCAGGTGCAATATGTTTGACACAATTTTTGTTGACCATGGATATTTCATAGACATACTTATACTTTGCGAGGCCATAACCGCCCAGTTTAACAAAACTTTTTCCAACGTTTGAAAATGATATCAAAATATTGTGTAAATTAAGATTACCATGGATTACAGCCGGGTCTGAGTTATGCAAACAGCGCAAGCCTTTGAGAATTTCCTTCAGTATTTCACACGAAATGTAATACTCTATTGTTTGCATCAAAGGATTTGACTCTTGGTCTCTGAAAATCAATTGGTTAGCACCTATCACATTTCGCAGATTTGTTTCGCAAAACTCCATTTGAATGTAAATGCATTCTTCGTTTTCCATCCAAACACTGTAATAGTTGACCACATGTGAGTGATCGATCTTGGTGAATTTTCTTAGATCCTCCAGCAATGAAAACTCATCAGTTATATCTATAAACATTCAAATTAATCGATCGAATAATTGTATGAATAATAGCTTGCATAATTTATAACCAAAGAAAGAGGACCAGGAAAATCAATTAAAAATTAAGCTAGCTTGTAATAATTGCAAGTTTAATTCAAATTTACAGCTTTTGAGGGATTATTTCTCATTTCAAAAATAAAGGGATGAGTAATTTAACTTGTTCAAAGCAATGTTATATAATATTCATTCAAAATATTAAATATCAACTTGAGTATTAGTATGCTAGGTTATTTCTATAATTTAAGTGATTCATTTAATATCTATTAATTTTTAAGGACAACCTTTTAAGTTAAAAACTGTAAATTTATGCAAAAATATTTTTTAAATCTGTTCTGTTCTATTATCATTTACTCATGGTAATAATATTCAACGGATTCTATTCTAAAATATCTTGATTATCTTTAAATAAAAATTACAAATTTTAATTATCTTCATATTTATAATTACCATAAACCATAATCTTTTTGACGGCATAGACCTGATTATCGAGGACATGTTTGACTTTATAAACTGTTCCGAACGTGCCTGTTCCAATTTCATCCTTAATTTCGTGAATATTTCTGAACCTGGAGTCAAACGTTTCAAACGAGGGTTTATTCATTTGTTTATTAGTCAGTGAATCGGCTTTAAGAACATTTTCAAAGCTCCTGGTCTTTAAAATGGTGCCCAAAGTATTAGTGGTTCGGAACAGAATTTTGGGCTTATAGTCAAAGTCAATTAGTTTGTGTGTGATCTTGTACTTTTTTGCATAGAACTCAACACAATTGGTGTAATGATGTTTTTCAAACTCCTTCCAGCTCTCGATAATTTCATAGATCATATTATCGGTCTGAGCGGTGAATAGATAACCTTTGAGACAGTGGTGAACGATATTCATGTCATTGATCTTGGTATTATTGCTCAGCTTGTTAAGGTCATCACTGTCCTCGTGGTCAGTGGTGCCATAAAAGTAGATGCTCTTATCCTGAGTTAAGAAGTAGGTGCTGAACTTTGAGCAAACGATCCTGCTCACACGAGTATGTGCTAAGCTGGACAAATCGACCTGTCTCGGTGAATTGATCAGGTCTTCATCGCTGCCTATTCCTAATTGGCCATATCCGTTATCACCCCAGGCATAGAGTTGACCTTGGTTGGTCATAACGACTGAGTGATTGCTACCACAGCTAATTGCCACGATGCATTTGTTTTGGAAATAAGTGAGCCTGACAGGCTTAGAATGAAATTTATGTGTACTCCCACAGCCCACTTGACCATGGTCATTATCACCCCAGGCATAGACATCGCCAGAATAGGTCAGTCCCAGTGAATGATTGGAACCGCAATTGATTTCAACAATATTTTTCTTACTCAAGAATTCATTGATTTTTGCCGAATATATCATAAATTGTTTGTGAATTCCAATCCCTAACTGACCACAAGTGTTGTGACCCCAGGAGAAGATCTCATTCTTTTCATTTCGTGCAAACATATGACTCTGTCCTCTATAGACGGCACATATATTCTTCAAACAAAGCTCTGGTATGAGAGTGGGCTCTGGTATGGTATCGTTATGATTAAAACCCAGACAACCAGAGCTGTTGCTACCGAAACCATAGACGGCGTCGTCTTTTGTGATACAAAAATAATTTTTGCCCTCAAAGTCGTCGAACACATAGACGAAGCGTAAATGCAATTTAGATGACCATGGCCAATTCCTGGTGTTATAATAATCACTGAAACTCACTTTATTCATGTTTTTGCTCGATATTTGTCACCAAAATATTCAAATGTTTGACTCATTTGAAGCAAAACTTAATTTTGTCTACAATTAGTTGAACACAAAAATGATATGAAACGAGTGTTTTGTAGACTCAGTCGAAAAAATGAAGTGTTGTTTAGTTTTAAGTAATAATCAGAAAATAATCGCATAACAGATATAATTGTCTTTTATTTCAAAGTATGAGCAGGATCTTTTAATTTTCTATAACTTTTTATCGGACAAACTTTATAATTGTTTAGATATGATCAAGGTAATTTTGTGTTAATATCTTAGCAATTTGATAATTTAATCCAGCAATTTGAACATGGCAATAAATGCTATCTTGCCAATATGAGCCTGGTAACTAAAAACTTGTAAAAAATTTTAGGCTATTAAACAAAGTTCAAGTTGCTAATTTTGATTACCTTGCATAAATTTGTGTTGAGGCTCATGAGGTCACGTAATAGTTATTGTATGTTATGAGTGCATCTTGGCGATTAACAACCACCTTTATGTTTGTGAAGGGATTTGTTTATTATCGATGGTATTTATTGATGAGTAAGCACTTGAAAACAGACTTAAATAATGAAATATTTCACCTATCATATGCCAAGAGCAAAGTTTCCCTCAAATACCTTCATGTGATCCTTACGTAACAAATACTGTTTTGGATTAATTAAAAAAACTGTAAATGTTTTCATAATTTTAAAGAAGTTATATTTAGATTCTAAATATTTCCACCTAGAACAAATAAATTTTAGAACAATTATTTGTTCTAGGTGGAAATATGTTAAAACTATACTTTTTTAATTAAAATTATTAATTTATAGGGAATTTCTAATTAAAAACTTTGCTTTAATTGTAAAAGAGTATTATTATCAATAATACAATTTTGTATCTTATCTAGGTTAAACTCTGATCTTAATTGTTTTGCTGACAGCTCTTATTGTTTAATTGTTTGCTTATTGTTCTAAGCATGGTTAATTTTTAAGCTCTTAATAGTTAAATCAAACAAAAAACTTTTTTCTAAACGCACAGCACGTGATTCTATGACTCACCATGCTAACTTTAAGTTAGATCCTCTTAAAGTGTTTTTGCAATCATTTGACAAATATTTAGATCACAAACATATTTGTTATGCTTTCAGCTATTTTTCACATTTAAATAAACAAAATAAATGTTAAATATCTGTCAAACTTTAAAATAAACAAAATATTCATCTTTAAGGAAGTCGTTTGAATTAAGTGAATAACCAAGCTCAAATTATTTTTTAAAATAACCTGAAAAATCTAAAGGTTTCAAGGTCCAAACTTCAATAAAGTTTCAAGATTATAACTTAGAATTATCAAGCAATATTTAGCTTAAATAGTCTAGATAACATTGTATCCAACTATTTCAATACAACCTTGGTTATTCTTGTGTTTAGATGAATGGAAAATTTTTAGTAATATAATTATTTTAAACATTATTTTAAAGATTTGTTTTGAAATACTTTTTGAAAAAACATTTGAAATAAGTCTCTAATGAGTGAAACAAAATTATGAATTTCAAAGAGCATTTGAAAAATTCAATTTTCACCTATTTTTCAATTATCTTGTTTTGTGCGACAGAATCACAATCGGAAACTCCGGTCAGTGTTTACGTTAAGCCCAAACAGTTTTCTGGTTTAAGTAAACAAATTGATGGCAAACCAGTCAATGTATTTTTGGGCATTCCTTATGCAAAGCCACCAATTGGTGAATTAAGATTCAAGAAGCCGGTGCCCATCACCCAGTACTCTGAACCAGTAAATGCAGTAAAATGGCCGAACCCTTGTATGCAGTCAGCGGTCATTCTTCAAACTGCGGCCAAACCTCTGATAAATAACTCGAATTTCAGTGAAGATTGTCTTTATTTAAATATTTGGTCACCTGGTAATGGCCAGGATGATAATACTGAGAATAAGCCTGTGCTATTCTTTATTCATGGCGGTGGCTTCTATTCCGGTGCCTCTAATATTGAACAGACTGATGGCGAGATATTGGCTGCTAAGGGGGATGTGGTGGTCATCACATTGAACTATCGCTTGGGTTGGTTTGGCTTTTTATATGCCGGCTCTGATGAAGCACCTGGTAATATGGGTCTTTGGGACCAGGCGTTGGCACTAAAATGGGTTAATGAAAACATTGGGTTTTTTGGTGGAGATCCCAATAGTATCACAATTATAGGTATGAAAATGATTTAAAGCTTTACAAGATACTATTTCAATAGTTAATTTGGACAAGCTTAATTTTCCAGAAGCAACTAGTAAAGCCATTTTCAGTTTCATATTATAAAAATAGTCTTCTGGTGAAAATGGTTTATTTTCATGACCTTGAATCATGTCCTCAACAGTATTGTCAACAATTTGTACTAGATTATTTAAACAATTTTTTCGACTTCGAAACAGTTCTCACAGAAAAGAAATGTTTCATTAATTAATTATTATCTAAACAATTATAAATATTTACCTAGATGATGAAATTGCTAGGT
>JAQFZI010000496.1:0-15596 GCA_034695605.1 Eupelops occultus
TGTACTTTGACATTCTAAATTAATTTTAAATTTAAATAAAGTGTTTTGAGTAACATCTTTAAGAATAAATGAGTTCTTGAATTTGGTTTTTTGGTCATTTGTTATCTAAATTTGAATTAATCTTTTGTTAAGTTTTGATGAATGAATGAGTGACGTAAAGGCGGGACTATTGACGTCATTGAGTGGTTGTGTTATTGTTTGAAATCAAATTAATCATTGATTTTATGCAAATATTTCTCTTTAATTAATTGATCGCAGACTTTAAAACAAGTTTAAATTGGAGCTTGATATTTCCAGTTGCCATGTCTTAAACCACACCCACTATTAATCACAGTTTATCAACAAATTAATCAATGAATTTATCGAAGAAGAAGAAGAAACCAAATTCTAGTCAACCGATTAGCGATTCGACCACTTCTTCCAAATCTAAATCAAATAAAGCGGTTCCAAACAAAGCACCAAAACTACAGTATAAGTTCTCCTATTGGTTACGGGAAGACCACAGATCTCCGATTTTTGGCGTACAATTCAACCAACATTTACCCGACGGACAGAACTTTTTCGCCACTGTCGGCAGTAATAGGGTTTCCGTTTACGAGTGTCTTAACGATGGAACCATTCGTTTGGTTCAATGCTATGCAGATACCGATGCAGACGAATGTTTATATACCTGTGCCTGGAGTTACGACGATGTGACCGGTTTTCCTCTTTTAGCCGCCGCCGGCAGTCGAGGAATAATTAGGATTATTAGCTGTGCGTCTCAACAATGTATTAAACACTATATCGGACACGGTTTGTATCACTTCTTCATTATCTAAATGGTAAACATCTTCTTCTTCTTCTTCTTTAGGTAATGCCATAAATGATCTCAAAGTTCATCCGTTGGATCAGAATTTGTTACTTTCTGTGAGCAAAGATCACACTTTAAGACTATGGAATATAAAGACCGATCAATGCGTCGCCATCTTTGGTGGTGTTGAGGGTCATAGAGATGAAGTGCTTTCCGCTGACTTTCATCTACGCGGCCATAAGATAATCAGCTGCGGAATGGATCACTCGCTTAAGATATGGTCTTTAGATAAAGAGAGTATTCAGGAGACAATCAAAGAGTCTTATAGTTATAATGGAAGCAAAACAAACAAACCGTTCAATACTGTGAGAGACCACTTCCCGTCGTTCACCACTCGTGACATTCACAGGAATTACGTGGATTGTGTTCGGTGGTTCGGCAATTTTGTTCTGTCCAAGTCTTGTGAGAACGCCATTGTCTGCTGGAAACCGGGAAAACTTGAAGACGAGAATGACATCCAAATCCAGAAGTCATACGCGAGTGACTCGTCTTCGACTTTGATCCACAAATTTGAATACAAAGAGTGTGACATTTGGTTTATGCGCTTTTCAATGGATTCCGATCAAAAGATATTAGCGCTGGGCAATCAGAACGGAAGGGTCAACGTATGGGATGTTGATGTCGACGATCCCACAATTCCGAGGTCTGTGCATTCATTACCAGTTATTTATTGTTTTTGATTTTGTTTTTATTTAATACATAAGTTTTTGCTCTTTTCTTACGACTGTTTTTCTCAAATCATTCTAATTGTGAATTAATTTTTGAATCTCTTATTTATCTTTTCTTCAAAATTAATCTTTAATTTTGTGAAATAGCCATTAATTTCTTCATTTTTACATCAAATGCTCATTAGTTTGAGATTTGGATAATTTATTTCAATCTATTATTCATTTAAATTTATTTAAGATTTATTTGAAATTATTTTGTTTTGTTTTGAAGAAAAACATTTTTATCGATTATTAACCCTTTGATTGGACCTAAAGGTGTACTCAATTAACACATCCGAAGTGCACAACAGCCATACGTCAGACTTGTCTCAACTCTGACGGCTCTATATTACTGTGCGTTTGCGATGACTCCACTGTCTGGCGATGGGATCTAATCAATGGTAACACACCCGTACACAGTGTCGGCACACTTATTGCCAACACCAGCGCTGATATTACAGATCCGGTATAGGATCCAAATCTAATTTATTTAATCAATTCTTTTATTTTATTTTTTTTCCAAAAAATGAGTTTTTAAAACGAATTTTATAAATATTTGAATCGACTTTTATATAATTATTACACGAATTTCCACATTTTTAAAATGGTTTTTATCTTTTATTCTTTTTCTGCTGAATATTAAATCAATTTTTAATTACTTATCTCTCAAATAAAAACGAGATTTAATTTATTCAATGAGTGTCTGAATAATGATATCCTAAAGCATTGAATACTTGACTTAATTATTGTTTGGTTTTCTCTCAAATAAGTGAATTATATAATGATTTGAAACTATTTTTTCTTTTCATTTATCTCTGTTTTCTATCTTTACTTTTGTTTGACTTTCATCTGATTTGTTATCACCGGAAGCCGCGATCTTTTCACTATTAAACTGACTTTTGGGCTTTAGATGAGAGAGAATTGCCTCGAATTGCTGTTTGGGAATCCCTAACACCTTCTCCGTGTCCTCTATTGGGTCAGTCATGACATCCCTATAAAAAGGCTTAAAGTATTCCAAAACATTTTTGACGTCTTCTTCCTCTAAATTGTGTTGTTTTGAAATTGTGTTCGAATCGTATTCTTCTGGCTTTTTTGAGTGCTTTCCAATGAAGTCAAGCGCTCGGATTAGACTAATCCTTCCCTTTGGGACCTTATAATTGGGTTCGATATATGCATGAATGGGAATGTCTACCCCTTCTCGAGACTGAGGTAATCTACTTCTAACCCTCTCTCGGATTTCTTCCATTTCTTTCATCTCTTGTTCACTGATTTCTCTATCTTTTGAGACCACTTTCACAGAATTCAATCTTTTGAGGAGATCCTCACGTTTTTCATTCAACTCTTTTCTGAGATGAGGATTGTCTGAAGAAAATCAGATAAAAAGGAAACAAACTTCTAATTAATGTTTTAAATAAAAATTTGCAAAACTTTTGGACAGACTTTGAATGATTCGTTGAAATAATTGATCGGTGTTTCCATGTCTTGGAGCGGCTTTTGGTATAGTTTTTTGCTGTTCTACTATATTCTCAGCCCTATTGTCGACATTAAACCTCTGGAGCGGTCTTTTGATGTAATAGCCATAAACCCGTTTGAGGGCTGAACCCATTAATTGATAAATTCTATCGATATCCATATTAACTCAAAAATTAACTCAACTATTAAATATTCATTAGATAAAAATTGTTTATTAAATACTAATTATTAATGAATCCGAAGATAAGCCGAAAAACAAAACAAAACAGAAAATTGAAATCAAAGCCAAAAATTTCATATAAAAGACACAAAAAACGTAAACAAAGTCAATAAACAAATGATTACGTAATTGTTGGAGAGCTTAGTATAGACTCCGCCCATATTTCGCATTTTTCTCAGGGTTTTTGTAAACTCTGTGTTTAGAAAGGAATGTGAGGAATGTTGGGGAAAGACTTGTGCGACTCAGAGGCACACTATAGCCATAACATCTGTCAGTATTGGTTTCTGTTCATTAATTGGCACAGCACTAGTGGTGGTTCCGCCCATCGCTAAGGCAACAGTGGATTCTTGTTCTGTTGTGAGCGTTGGGGATGAGTGGAGTGTGAATGGAGTGGTGTTTCCATTAGTGTTGCCATTAATGAGTGTTCGGTGGAGAGCTCTACCCAAATATGTAACAATGTTTGTCTGTGACGTTGTTGTCAGCCATTGTTGCTTACAATACGAGTTGCCATTAATTCCAATGGAATGTTGGCATTCCATTGAGACAGACCTCTGGCCAATACCTCTAAATTAACCATGTTTATTATTATATATTACCAATTAAATGGATGATTAAGAGCCGAGAGCGCTAAGATTTGGCTCTGAGCCCGTGCTCTGCCATTCAGTGTAATGGCGTCGGCGACCAGTCGTGAGATTAACAGCAATTGTGTTCAACAGCCGAGTAAGTCATCTGCGAGGGCCGCCCGCGAGAAGGCTCTCCATGAGATACGCATTAGTCTACAGCCGTTCGCCAACAACGACAGGCCTACCAGTAGTGCGAGCAGTACCAGTGACTCGAGCTCTTCTCCCGGACAGACCTCAGGCATCGGTAGTTCTGTGAGCTCTAACTACTCGGCTGTAGACAACTCTCAGGTCAGAGGCCCAGCATTTGGTGTTCAGACAAATGTCTCCCAAAACCAATCACTTATCGGACAAATTCCCATAAAATCTCTGCGAAAGTCTAGTGTTGGCGACAATCTGTTGTCGCGCGAGTCGACAGTCAACGGCTCGTGTGGCGCCTCCTCCCGATCGGACAGTCCGGGAGTCAATTGTATAGCAAACATACATCGCGACCGACTGCTTCCGGATCAGCCCCGTATACTCAATAGTAATGGTCTGCCATTAAATGAAGTTCATTACCACTCTTCAGTTCACGGTCTTCTCAATGGCCACACAAACGGGTCTTCTGTGTCTAATTCACATCACCCGCACTTCAGTCACCATTCGGTTACCCGAATGAGTTCAACAAATTATCTGACGAGTGAACCTCCCCCTCCTTTGCCCCCTCCGAGAGGCAAAATACCGCCACCAACACCACCAATGTCTGCCAGTCCCACCCCATCCTTGAGTAGTTCAAGTAGTGCTCAAATACCGGTGCAAAATATGCAGAACAGTGTGAACTCAGTTAACAATAGTGGGTCCGCATCATTACATCAACAGTTGCAGCACATAATGAAAAGAATGTCTCCCAGTGCTAACAGTCCGGCCCTCACCAATGGAATGCATGTCAGTAGTCGAACCCAGGCCTATAGTTATGCGTCATCTGCCTCCAGTTCGTCTCCTCAGAGGGGAACGTCTCCAATATCTTTCATTAATAGCCAGCACTCGAATGGGACGCAAACAGCAGCCAATAGTACCACTAATTTAAGTGTAATTAACAATCATTTGGTCCAACAGTTGCAGAACATTAGTCTTTATTCTTCAAACTCTTCCAATACAACTGCCAATTCTTCAGTCGGCCCCCAACTTGTGCTGCCATACGCTCAAAGTCCTGTTAGTTTTAATTCAATATATTCTCCGCCGCCATCATATGCGGCCTCTTCCACATCTGGCAGACAGTCTCCCACTCCTACTATCAGCAGTAGTTCGGATTACGCTTCTGTTCCCCCGCAGGGACTCAACGCCAATATGCAACAGTTGCATAAAAAGCTGTCCCCCGTCTCTTCGACATCTAGTGCTTCATCACTGACACCCACTTCATGTCCATCCAGTTCTGCGTCGAAGACAAGTCTTGTGAACCGACCGTCACTACAGGCATGGACTGCACGACAGGCTATATCTCAATCTCCAGTTATTATGCAGTCAGTAAAGAGTACTCAGGTCCAGAAGCCTGTCCTTCAGACTGCCATCGCACCAACGATTCCACCGATAAGTTCAGGACCGCAGTTGAGGTCAGATGCGATCCCACCGCCTGTACCGCCTCCTTCTTATCCAAGTTCTTCGACCAATACAACAACTAATGGACTTAACATTAATTCCCAATTGATGTCAACCCCTCCGCCATATCTGAACTCAGTTCAAAAGACGGCGAGTAGAACGACGGTACAGGAGTGCTATCCTGCAAACCCCCCGCCCTCTTATGCGACAGCTATGCAACAACAGCAGCAAAAACAACAGTTCCATCAATTGAATCCTGAAACTACAGCCGTGCCTCAGAGTCCTCCGCCCCCACCACTAAGTCAACCGCCGCCACCACCACCTCCTCCTCCTTATATAGCACCACAAGTGCCGGACACTCAATATGTTTCAGTTGTGACGCCTTATACTAACGATTTTAGTAATGGTGCCGTTCAGGTGCCCACAACAGAGCCGCCCAGTTATGCCTCCTCTGTTGCCGCTTTGGCCGCACAGAGGGCCGGTATTAATACAACACCACAGACTAATAGCTCTTATAATACAAGAACTGCGCCGGCAGTGCCAATGCCGACCCGTCCAGCACCAATGCCTCCCTGCGCCGATCGCAGTGATCTGGTCAACACAGTAGAGAGCATTTGTAACTCTCAAGTGAGTGCATTACAGGGTGTGCCTAATAGAAGACAATTGGAAGCTGTGCCACCACTGCCTCCTAAACCAAACCAATTGACGAGTGATGTGACGAGTGTTACGTCAATTACGTCGATGTCCAGCAGTAATATGGACTTTGATTCCGACACCAGTGGCTCAACGAGTCATCGGTCGAAGAAATCGCACCACAAGACGACACATCAGTCGCCAATACCTCCCCGAAAGAGTCTCTCCTTAGAAAAAGAAAAGGAAAGGCGTGAATCCAAAGTCAAGATCTACTCTCCGGCGGCCTTCAAGTTCTTTATGGAACAACACGTCGAGAATGTTATTAAATCTCATCAACAAAGAGAACGCCGGAGACAACAACTCGAGTCGGAAATGGCTAAAGTGGGTCTTTCCGAAGAGGACCAGTGCCAGATGAGAAAAATGCTCCATCAAAAAGAGTCCAATTATCTTAGGCTCAAAAGGGCCAAAATGGACAGATCGCTCTTTACTAAAATTAAGACAATAGGTGTCGGAGCCTTCGGTGAAGTGGCGCTCGTCCGCAAAAATGACGCCAACCAGTTATATGCAATGAAGACCTTACGTAAGTCGGATGTCCTTAAGCGTAATCAAGTGGCACACGTAAAGGCCGAGCGCGACATTCTGGCCGAAGCTGACAACGAATGGGTCGTCAAACTCTACTATTCCTTTCAAGACGTGGATCAATTATATTTTGTGATGGATTATATACCCGGCGGTGATCTCATGTCTTTGCTCATCAAATTCGGTATTTTCCAGGAATCGCTCGCAAAGTATGTCAAATCATTTTTGCTCTTAATTTCAAATTTTATAGCAATTTATAGCCTTTAGATCTCATCAAACAATTCAATCAAATTTATATTTTTTTAATACAATTTAAATACAATTCCAGTTATTAAATGCTTTAATTGCATGCTTTCCTTAATGTGTGCCCCCTCTCTGTCCTCTCCCACCCCTTTGTTTCGATAATCGTTGCGAAAGTTAGGCATTTCTAAAGAAAATGTTGGGATCATAAACACTGACCTTGATAGGGGGAATACCCAACATTCCTTTCTAATTCATAACGTATTTGTAGTGTTAAGCACTAAACTATTATTATAATAGTTTCTTATAAATATTATTTGTGTATTTGTGCATTTGTGCATGACACTATGACACTTTTCAATCTTTTAATCTGTTTATCGGATTATTTAGAAATATGCTCATGGTTGTATAGATCGGATGTAAATTTGTATCATTTATCCTAAAAATGATAGGTATTTAGGCTAGAATTAGGCCAAAAGCAGAACCATTACATGACATGTGCTCTCGTTTTCTTGTAAATTGAAATTTTAAAAATGTTTGATTCCGTTCCACAAAAGTATTTATTGCCGTCAAAAGAATTAAAACTGAAATGTGTGTAAATTAGCATGTTCAATATACTTAAGCCAGCTTTGGAATGGGAGGAATGGGAGTCCAATAGTCTTTTCAAAGTTTATTTTTAAATTTAATAAAATATTTATTTTTCAAATATTATAATCAGATGTCATTAAATTCAAAAAGAAGTTCTTAATTAAAAATGAATGATTGAAAGTATGGTAATTTGATGATAATGCTTATGCTATGATTATGCATGGTGATTTGGTGATGATTTGGTGATGATTTGATAATCTGCTGATTATTTTGCGCCAAAAATATGGGCTCAAAATCTATTTATTTTTACAACTAATCGGTACTTAACTTACGTTTAAAAAAATGTTTTCCTTTTTATACATAAATTTAAAAGAATTTTTGCTCAAAAAATACTTTTACTTCAGGTTTTCAACTAATGTTTGGTTCAGTTTTTAATTCAAAATATTTTTTATTTGTTGTTTTGCGGAACAGGTTTTATATCGCAGAGTTGGTGCTGGCGGTGGAGAGCGTACACAAAATGGGTTTCATTCATAGAGATATAAAACCGGATAATATTCTTATTGACTCCGACGGACACATAAAACTCACTGACTTTGGACTCTGCACTGGCTTTCGATGGACTCATAACTCTAAGTACTACCAAAGGAATAATGGGATCGACAGTCATGACCGCCAGGACTCGATGGATATCGACGAGTCGTGGGGTGTCAATAGCTGCCACTGTCACGTCACAAACTCTAGCAAACCATTGGAGAGGCGGAAGCGAAGAGAACACCAGAGATGTTTAGCTCATTCACTGGTCGGAACTCCTAATTATATCGCACCCGAAGTATTAATGAGGACGGGTTATACACAACTGTGCGATTGGTGGAGTGTTGGCGTAATTCTCTATGAGATGATTGTGGGTCAGCCCCCGTTTTTTGCTAATACTCCTGAAGAAACACAAAATAAAGTGAGCGCTCTTTCCATTAGTTTTAAATTATTATTATTAATGACTTCTTTTGCAAACATTAGAAATGAGTTTTCGTTTGTTTTTTGATTAATTGCTTTTCTTTTCTGTTATCTCTTTGTGTTTATAATTGAGTTAAGAATTGCTTATTCCGTCCCAAATATGGCGACTAATCTTCGAACTAATAATCAATTAATTAAATCAAAATAATTGCATTCGACTTATATTTATATTATTGTTGACCAACAGGTCATCCATTGGGACAAAACACTGCGGATCCCAAAAGAGGCCAATTTGTCGGCCAATGCAACTGATCTGATATTGAAATTGTGCTGCGGTCCGGAGGAAAGGATCGGTAAGAACGGAGCCGATGAAATTAAGAGGCATACCTTCTTTGAGGGCATTGACTTTAATGGGGGACTGCGAAAACAGGCAGCTCCCTATATTCCTGAGATAAAGTACGACACCGACACTTCCAACTTTGACGCTATAGATACGGATAAACTGCATTCAAACGGCACCTCAAACGGTATGGTCTCTCATGACTACGACTATATGAACGGCCAAATGAATGGCCACTACTCAGACAATAGCAAACATCCGGAGCACGCATTCTTTGAGTTTACATTCAGGCGGTTCTTTGATGCCGGCGGACAGGCCTATCCCATTAAACTCAGTGATAGCAACAGTTCGACTAATAGTAATGATACTGAAGGACAGGGAAGTCCGGTATATGTATGACAGGCGGCAAACTATTCTCATAAGAATTACTAATTATATTATTATTCGAACGGTTTTTATAAATAGATTTGTTTATCGAATCCAATAATCAGTTGTTTGGTTGAAAACAAGTGTTTTTGTATGTAATTCAGTGTCTTATTTATAAATTATAACACAATTTAATATTTTTCATAAAACTATTGACTCTATTCTGTGATACGAAAAACTAAACCTTCTCTTAATCTTCAATTGTTTTTCGTATATTTAAATATATTTTCATTATTTCTGATCAACAATTGATTTGTGATTATTATAACAAATTATGGAAATGTTTTGAAATGTTGTCTTCTCTTCGATTAATTATCTTTTAATACAAATGAAAAGCAAAATGTTTTAGATTTTTATATAAGAATATTAAGTAATTATTATATTTAAAAGAATTTATCGCAATTAATATTTTAATTAATTTAAAAAAGAGTTGTTTTTCTGAATGAAAATCCTAACGAAAATACAAATCGTGGATAAAAAAGTGCTTTAAGTCTTCTGTCGTTTGGACTCTTATTTCTCTAATGAGAAAAACATAACTAAAAACAGTTTACAAAATCATGTTTTTTGAGGCAATCGATAGACTATTTTCTCACATATCGATAGTAAATAAAATTAGTTTCAAAACATTTCTTTATTTTTAAGTTAAGTGAAGAGAGAAACAAGAGTTCAAAGAAAAAAAAGTTATTTCTTTATATCCTCTGAAAAATAGAGAGAAAAATATTCTAATTCTTTATATTTTGAAACAATTTTTCAATTATTATGAAAATCAATTGATTTGAAGTGTGTTTTAATTGTCAATTGAATTGTATATATTGTAAAGTCTTAATCAATAGATTTCTTCTTTTTCTTTAATTGCGAACCATTTGTCATACCATTGAACGCCTGTTCTCTATATTCTATATCTTTCTTTGCGATCCATTCATTAAATTCATTCTCAAAAGCGTTGA
This sequence comes from Eupelops occultus, assembly GCA_034695605.1. Lineage (NCBI taxonomy): Eukaryota > Metazoa > Arthropoda > Arachnida > Sarcoptiformes > Phenopelopidae > Eupelops > Eupelops occultus. The sequence continues at coordinate 10,150 of JAQFZI010000496.1, forward strand.
TAATTGAAGAAAAATGCCGTTAATTTAGTTGTCATTTGTGTTCATTCAATTGTCATTCAATTATATTTGAAGATTAAAAACAAATTATAATTATATATAATTTTGAGAAAATATTAGTCGAATGTACATAAAAATAATAATAATAATAACATTGAATACAAAATCTTGAATCTGATTCAAAACGAGATGATATTTTGTGCCTTTTTTGCCCAAACGATGAGGAAATACATTTATATTTGTAGTAATTATTAATTATTATTATTATTTGTAATATTATTATTATTATTATAATTATTTTAATTGAATTTATATTTTTTTCGTCGGCAGAGAAGAAGAAAAATAAGTTTATTATTGAAAACCTTTTGGCAAAACTGCCCTAAATTTTTATATACATTTGGAGGCATTTTTCATAATCTTTTAAAAGTGTTTTTAATTTTATTTTCTTCTATCGATTAATAGTGTTTTTCATAATTTTTTTGTTTTACATTAAGTTTTGTTTTGTTTTATTTTCTATTTCATACATACATAAAATGATTGTACAAAAGAACAAAATATTTGTTATTATTATTATTTAAAAATCCAATTAATTTATAGCCTCGAGTGTGTTGAATGCTTTTCTATATCTCCTACCCGTTGCCCCCACTGTTCCTATTATTTATCTAATTGCTAACCTTTCCCTTCAACTCTGTCTGTCCTCTCTTTGCCCTCTAAACCTCTCCTTCAGTGACAAACCCGTGAAATAATTGATTTGCAGAATATTTTTGCAAAAAAATGAGATTATATTAAAATTTTAATAATAATTATAATAATAATGAAAACCTCTTTTTTTAAAATATAAAAAATTAATAAATTCTAATAAATAATTTGCATTAAATATTTGTGTCATTATTTTGTTGGAGCATTGGTTCCCTTGAATTGAAAGAAAGAACAATTTGCTGAATACTTTCATAATTTATTAGCGATTCGCCAAAAAGTATTCTTATTTTTATTAAATGTTATCTCTTCTGAAAATTATTTTGTCGAGAATTGAATCAACTATTCTTGAAATCCTTCAACTCTTTAAACGGAGAGATAGTTATGTGGATAAACCCATCCCTTAACTGACAGACTTTTGTTTTTAATTCAAAATTCTTTATCAGAAATGCTCAGGCAGTTAGGTAATTGAGCCAACCCACCTAGACATCATCAAAAATACCAAACATCCTACACATGTGAGAGACATATCAATTTAAATTTTCTGTTAATTGTTTTTGACTCTAGGAAATTGGCTACCATTCCATTTAGATCTTAATTCTGTTAATTACTCAGAATAGTTGACAAATAATTAATTATAGCTTTATTTCAATGTTTAGATTCATTCCTCTCATTATTTGTCACAAAAAGAAAAGTTTGCGAAAGAGTGGAAATCATGAGGTTTTGCCAATTTTTATGTCAAAATTTATAAATACTTTTTAAACAAATTATTATTAAATTGAATCAAAAAATTATTATTAATTTATTTATTATTCATATAATGAATAGATTCTTATTCAATGATAAATACCTGAAAAACATTGAGATCTGGTGACTGATCGAGGGATAAGAGTGACAGGTATTTTATTAATAAATAAATGTCGTTTATTTTTAACCTGTTCACTTCAATGTCTTAATTGTTTCGCTCAATTATTTGTTTGATCAAAAAATCCTTTTAATTATTTCGTGGGAAACTTTAGAGACGTAAAAACTAGCCAGTTCTCTTTTCATTCAGACAGATTTTGATTTGATAAGTTTAAATGTCTCCAAATTTTATTTTTGATTGAAGGCAATTATTAATTGATTGATTAATTAATTGGATTCCTAAACACTGAACAGTAATATCGATTGGAGTAAAAATTCATTCAAAATCAGTTTAAACTGAATGTCCGATACTTTTCCCCAAAATTTGTGCGAAAATTTCAACATTTAATCTGTTTATCAATCAGTTACAGAATCTTATCCATCGATAAACAAATTAAATTTGATTTGAGTTTAATTTTCGATACATTTATTTATCAAATTTAAATCAGTTTCTAATTAACTGATTTTAAATACTTTTAATTCATTTGTCATTAATTTAGATCAGACTTCTCTTCAAATGAAAGGTAAGTTTGAAACAATGGCAACAAAATTCCATTTTATCTATTATTCATCACTAAATGTGCCTAGGTAAATATCCAGGCAATAAAAATCACTAAATTAGACCATAAGGATCATAAAAATGTTATTTTGATTATTCAGAAGACAACCACTAATAATACTATACTATAAATGGATTTTCAATGGATTATGTGATCAAACATTAAGTTAACTGTTAGGCAACACATAAACCATTAATCCCTTTATGACTCGATTGGAGAGATATGAGGGAAAAGTTTATGTAAATGTTTTATAATGCAATCAGTAGTGAAAAGTTTGCGATAAACCGATTTATTGCCGCCGATAACTGTTATGTTTATTGAATGCAAACCATTCTTTGGTATTCAGTCCATAGTTTTATAGCTAATGAATAAAACATTTAAATATTTTATTCTTTAGAAGCGCTAATTTATTTCGTAGATTCCCTGATATTACCCGACTATTATGGGATTTACGTGTGGACGGGTGCATACCATAGGATCAAACCATCAGACGATATCAGCAATTAGTCGCTTGAATTTTGTTAGAATTTCGGTTTTTTCAAAAAACAATGTAATACCAAATAATTGATTAGAAATACTATTCTTTTATATAAAAGGTTTGAATTTTTGATTATTATGTTATAAGTTTTTGTTATAAAAAAATACTATAAATATCTGAACCCATTGTTCAACTGATCGGTACATCAGTTAAGGATAATATTTGATTTTGTTGTGAAGGTTGTCATAATCTGATAAAATTAATCAGAATTTCAAAATTCAGTCACGAATGAGTCGTTCCATTCATATGATGTTCAAAACTGGAAATAACTCAGACTTTTAATTATGATTTTCTTTCCTTTTGTTGGACCAGAAGTTCATTAGTTTGTTGTCAAACAAAAAACTATTTTATTGTTTCTCTAATTCTCAAAATCAAATGAAAGACTTTATAAATTGAGTTCATTAGGAGAGTAGGAATTTCTTTAGTCATTCAAAAAATATTTTTATTTAAAATATTTCACTCAAAAACACATTAGAGTTATGTATAAAAAGAAAACTTAAAATTTCATTATTATTTTCAAAAGAGATTTTGTTTTACAAAGAATTTCATTAATTCAACTCAATTTGCATGACTTGTTTCAATATTAACTCATTTGGAAAGTTATATTCAGTTGATTCAGTTCGCGATTTCAGAGTTATTCGGATTAATCGATTCGTAAAATTTATTTCTTTTATTATTATGGCTATAATACTATGAAATTAGAATTTATTTTTCATTAACTCAACGATTGTTTTATTGTTATTATTGTTCAGACAATTTGTTTGATAGTCGGAAACACTCACATAATTACGTGATTCACATTTTTATCATTCATTGCAGTCAAATGCCATTAACCTCTTGGAAGATATGTTTTATTAAAATTAAAGGCATTTTTGATACATTTTAGGCTTTGAATTAATTAATTAATGTATCATGATCAATGTATGCTAAAATTCTTACACTTTTCAACAATAAATTTCAACGAAATTTGTATTTTATTTTTATCTGTTAATGATGTTTGACTAATCTAAAAAGAACTTACAAGGTCACATGCACTATAGCACACACACAATATAATTGAAATTAATCGAATAATATTTGTATGTCTGGGTACAAATAGTTCAAAACCAAAGATTGCAGGAATAGAGTGCAGAATTGCTTGTTAGTACAAATTTTATTTACGTTGTATATATTGAAAAGTGTTTTAGAAATTAAGTTAATCTTTTGAATCATAAAGTTGTGAACAAAACCACAAAAAATGAGTTTTTTATTTGAGATCTTTAGTGAATACCAATGGCTCACAATTTCTGCAGTCATTGGAATCGTTTCTTATTATTGTGTGTAAGTACAATTTAGTACAATTTAGTACAATTTATATAAAATCTAACTAAAAACATGTACTCTAAATTGAACTAAATGATCCATGTTGAAAAAAATATAAATTCAATTAAAATAATTATAATAATAATAATTAATGAATAGGAAATGGAATCACACCTTTGGTTACTGGAAGTCTCGAAATATGAAATATCCGAAACCCGTTCCCATTTTCGGTAATATGATTGGTATGTTTTTCAAACCCAGACCTCAGATAGAGTTGGAGTGGTATCAACAGTTCGGAAGAATATTTGGGTATTTCATTCAAAATGTTTGGACAATAAACTAAAAAACTAACCCTTCAAATAAACTTATAGTGTATTTCAACTTGATAAGCCATGTCTAACAGTGGCTGAACCCGATTTAGTCAAACAAATTATGGTCAAAGACTTCCATTTGTTTAGAAATCGAAGAGACACTAAAAGTAGACATAAAGTTCTTTCAAAGAATATGTTTAGCGCCAGAGATGACGACTGGAAGCGTATCCGAGCGATAGGAAGTCCTACATTCACTTCTGGAAAACTAAAGAAAATGTATTCACTTATCAATAAGTGTTGCACTGATTTTCTTCAAGATTTAGAGGAAAAAGTGGAAAATCAGAGGGAAATAGAATTAAAACAAATGATGGGAAACTATACTATGGATGTGATCGCCAGATGTGCCTTTGCCTCAAACACCAACACATATAAAGATCCAAACAATGAGTTTACGAACAAAGCAAATAGAATTTTCACCGTGCCATTATGGAAAATATTGCTTTTGTTGGCTTTACCACCATTTTTACGAGTGAGACTTCCATCGAGTATTCAGGGAACCGACAATACTATGTTTTTTGCTGAATATGCGGCTAAAGTAATGAAACACAGAAGAGATAACAACGAAAAACATAACGATTTTCTTCAACTATTGATGGATGTCGAGAGAAATGATGAACAGATCAGAGAAGAAAGTGATGCCAATGAAGCACATCATGTGAATGAAGGCAATGAAGAACTCAAAGCAGATAAGGAAGCACTCAGTAATGTTTTAGAAAAGAAATTAACAGAAGACGAGATATTAGCGCAGTGTCTGCTATTCTTTATCGCCGGATTCGAGACAACAGCCACAACACTTTCCTACTGTACCTATGAATTAGCACTTCATCCAGAAATACAACAAAAACTTTTTGAGGAAACAAAAGAAGCTTTTGATGAAAATGGAGAAATTAAATATGATGTGCTCTCAAAACTGCCTTACCTAGATGCACTCATTTCTGAAACACTTCGTAATTATCCGCCAGTTCTTCGACTGGAGAGAGAAGCCATGGAAGACGTACTTTTGGGCGATTCAGGCCTTAAAATTGAAAAGGGAGTGGTGGCCGAAATACCTGTTTACGCAATGCATCACGACCCCGATAA
>JAQFZI010000497.1:0-15586 GCA_034695605.1 Eupelops occultus
GAGAGAGAAATGAGTTGGGGTACTGCTGACGCCTTAGAGTCATTTATCTCAGTTGAGAATGAGATTTGGTAGAGAACTCGTGTGTTGTATTTCTTATGCTTTCGATCAATGCTAATACTAAAGAAAGTGCAGTTTGTGTGCTCTATAAGCCTCGCCCAGTGTATGATGTGCTGCATCTGACTCATACAGAAAATATATAAACGGGAACATCGATTCACACCTCACTACTAATAATGGAGTGATAGCACAAATCGGCATCACTTTTGCATTCGACACAGAAGTCACCACTTCTTAATCCCGACAAACATATCAAACACATCACACGCTTTTGACTCTCAGAAACATTTGCACCGCTTTTGACAACATTTGCTTTAACTTCTGTTGTATTAAATCTCTTCACTTTTTGGGATCTCTTTGTAAATATTGAAAGAAAACAAAGCATTCAATCATTTTTAATATTAAGAATATAGCGTTGAACTCAAGTCTTGTAATTGTCTCCAAATCATCGCTACTATAGATTGTTCTTCAACTCAATTCAGTGTTAATACATTTAATCGCACACTCTTTGAGTTAATTGCTTTGAAGAAAAAAAATCTATTCTTTTCTTTGTTTCTTACAATGAAATAAAAAATGAGAATAAGAGACGACTCGTGAGTACAATATATAAAAAGTTAAACTAAACGTATTTAACAATATTGAAGTCAATATCGACTCTTTCACACCAATGCTGTTACGTATTGACGAAACCCATTGAAAGTATTGAAAGAATTACTCGAAATAATGTAGAGAAGAGAGAGATCTGGACTGCATATCGATCTTTCGCTACAAACTCGAGCACAAGTATAGGTAGACTTCGTTCGTATATATTTGTGTTAAACTTTGAACGAATTTAGTGAATATACAGACTGTTAGACCGACTGAATTAATGATTGGAATTTATTTTAGTTTAAGGCTTCCATTATCTTCACATCAGTGCCAATACTCTGAAGACACTGAACACACTCTGCCCTCATTCTAAAATAACCTCAAATACCTTTTTAAAAGATACTTTCTCCATTTGATTTTTATGATATATAGCTATAACTGTGTTTTGTGACACCAAATAAGAAATATAATCAGGCAATTCAGCAAGATTGAATGACCCAACTTAAGTGTGAAAAATAAATGAAATTCAAATTCGTTTCAATTTATTTGGGATCTTTGAGTTTGGTCAGCCTTAAACAAATAAATAACAAATAATATTTTGCAAATTTTGAGCTTTCCTTGAATTTTAAGGATTTAAATGGTCTTTGAAGCAGAGAAGGGTCAGACCATTTCACTATAAATGTAATAAATTCACACGAACCCATTGCTGTGGAAAACCCGATTTGATCTGAAGTCTTAGCGCTGGTTGCAAATCATTGGCTCAGAAAATTGATTTATTCCGTACCCACTCTTAAATTGGTATTCTTAGTTCAAAAATCAATGTTAATGCAAACCAATGGAAGATTTTAAAAGGTTTACAAATGAATGTCTTTTTTCATAATCATTACGCGAATTATGAAATACGTTCACAACTAAAAGCATTGAACTCTTCTCACAAATTACTGCTAAAAGATATTTACATTTTGAAGAATTTTTGTGCCTAAAGAAAGTGACAGTAATTCTGGAGGAAAAATAAAAATACCAAAAACTTCGTTGGGTATTAGATGTTGCCTAGGTACATACTATGAATGACTCAAAGAGCTCTTTCAATGACAGCGAAAGAGTGATAAAAAGAAAGAAAGAAAGAAAGAAGGAAAGAGAGAGAGAGAGAGAGAGAGAGAGAGAGAGAGAGAGAGAGAGAGAGAGAGAGAGAGATTTCCATTAAGTAAAGTCAAATTGGTATATGAGCTCTTTAGAGCACTTTTTCTCTCAGAGTTATCGCAATTTTAAAAGACTAAATACCATCTGTTCTTACATATTTGGTTGCTTTTTAAGACTCAAATGAACAAATTATCAAGTTAAACTAAAAATGATGGGTTTTCTATTCAAGAAGCAGTAAATTTGCGTTTCCCTTAAATTATCAGATTAATTTATTTTGAAATATTTGAACAAGGAATTAATTAGAAAAACATTAATAGTTTATCGATAATTAATTAAATTTTAGTTATATTAAATGGTTTAATATATCATGAGCATTTTAGATAATAGTTTAAGATGTGTTATAAGTTATAGCCGATTTGAATAATTGGAAATTATTATTTTCGTGGTCATATTTTAGCTGCTATTGAATTGAATTTACAAATATATTGGAAACAAACAATTTTTTGTCTCATATTATATATGAGTCATATATCAAAGTAATGGTTTGAGCGGATATACGGTAACTACAGACCGGATAACTTAGTTTAAGAGACATGATATCATTGAAATCATTGAATAGAATGTATTCTTCGACATTGTTGTGAACATGAGATCCGCAAACGTTCACATTTTACGAGCCTTGAGGTAAAGCCGACTTTTATTTGTAATAAAAGTTATGAGAGACTCAAAAGTACTACACATTTAAATCGAATTCTAATGTATGGAAAGACACTATAATTCAATATTAAGAATATCTTCTCTTTATATTAGAATCCAAATTATATCTTCAATATAACCATTGCGAGTAACTGACTGTCCCTGACTTATGTCCACAATTGACTTTTGAGGAATAACTTAGTTTAATATTCTTGTGTTTTGTTTGCATTTGAGAGAACTCTTAAGAAGCTTAACGTTATTCTTGTGTTTGTCTACAATCTATATATTATATGAAATAAAGTATTGTATTACTGTATGGTTGTATGGCTGAGCGACTTAATGTCAAAAGCATACAATGAGACCAAAGTATATGCCTTTCGATGCAATTGTTTTCCAACCAAATAGTGATACGCTTTGGCAAAAAAATATTAGGTCTTTCCTATTGAATGATGGCATAAACTATAAGCATATCTGCCGGCATATCATCCAAATCCGTTGTTTTTCGCATTTGATGAAAGTTTTGTCGATCGGAACACAAACTAACGCTTTATGACTGTTCTGTTCTCCAATAATAATCATTGGGATCGCATCCATTGGATTATATGGATTTTGAATGGATGTTGAATTCGCCCAAACTTTTGGTTAACTTCACGGCTAAGCTTATTATGTATTAGTCTATGGTATCAATACTTCTAAACTGAATTCACAACTCTATAACTTAATCAAAAATCCCATTCTCTTCATTCATCAATTATTAAGGATGAGATGAGTCACTGTTTTTATCAATAAATCAAATCATTTCTGTAAATTCAGGTGAATTCCTTTTGATCCTTGAATGTGATCTTAATGTGATTTACTCTTGCAATACAATTAACTTTTTTTTAAAGAGAAAGAAACTAAAATAAATAGTAGTTTTTGAGTTCAAATGAAATAACATTTAATTCTGTTCGGAAAAGAGAATCGATTTGCTGTCAGTTTAAATGCAAACAATTATTAGTGCTGTAAAGCAGGCGTTCAAATGAATACTAGCGTCACGTCTTTAAACGACTTCATTAATGATCTTCTTTTTGATCGATTAATGGTTTGATAAATAGCGTGACTTTAAGACTAATGTCATCAAAGAGTGAATCGCAAACAAACCTTTAAAATCAGAGTAACACAGAAGGTGGGGCTTAATCATTACACTTAACAAGGTAAGTTCTAGATCATAAAACTCAAAACTAAATTTTATGATTATCCTGGAAAATAATTCTTTTTCATGTATTAAAAATATTTTGGTTACCATTAAATCGATTTGAATTTTGTGTCCCATTTTTTGTTATCATTTTCTGTTTATTATTCAAAAGGAGAATAAGCAAAGTTTGGTGTTTATAGTGTCAATCACAGTCTATTTTGTCATATCTATAAGATTGGGGCCAAACTCCAGTCGATTAGTGTCTCTTTAGTTGAAACCATTTTTCAATTAATTAAAATTGATTGCTATTAAAGGAATGGCTCATTACTTAAACGTTTCAACTTTACTATTGATAAAACTTTTCGCTTATCAATTGATTCATTTTGAAAGTTAATTAATAATATTTTTAATTCAGTATAGATTCAACTTTTATAAAGTATATATTTTTTATAGATACCTTTTTCATTATTAAAGAAGCAAAGATACCGTATGATATAGATATGAATGAGCTAGTCAATAAGCAAATAATGGTTAGTCTTGAATATTATGTTTAATCTGAAATAATTACAAAACAAATTTTGTTGGCTATAAATATAGCGTTGATTTGGTAAAAGTCAATGTTTGCAAAAATAAAGGGAATGAACTTTAATTTATGGCATCCATCGAACTGTTTGATAGCACTCTATAAGCAAATGGTAACGAGAATTCTGGTCACGACAGACCAAATACTGGCCTGAATTGCTGTGGCGTTTGATTGCAAATTACGTGACACTTATAAATGCATCTCTCAGTCAAATAAGTTATTCAGCGCTCAATAGTAATAAAACAGTTCTTTGCGAACATCACAATCAAAGTGAACAGTGTTTCTATTCTGACCGCAAAATTGCTTTGATGTGAGTGTATGGGCTCCGCAACCAATTTATATTCCCGTTGTTTCAGATTAAAATTCAAATATAAAAGTATATAAAATATGAATACAAAGAAAAAAGTGATGAAAATATAAATGGATTTAAATTCGCAGAGAAAGAGAATAAAAGACTGAATATCTTATTAGAAACGCTTTGAAATTAATATCGATTTTTTAATCAGATTATATCAGATGAAGACAAGAGATTAAATAACTAGACTTACTGTCGATAATCTAATTTATTTATTTTTCTGTATATAATACTATTAAAGAAGTGGTGAATGCAATCAATTTGAGAAAAACAATACAATTATTGACAAAACAGTGAAAGTGTTGTTTTGTCAACCGATCGGTGTTTTGCTCACTCTTACGACTAATAATATTTTTGGTCATTTATTAATAGACTTATAAAACATTCAATTTATACGACATTTCTGACACTAACCTTACTTTTGATAACCAAGATATAATGAATGAACCCAATTATTGAATGCCCAATAAATCTAATCTTATTATCTTTGAAAGACTTGCAAACCTCTGTCTATCCTTTTGTTTTTGTTACTCTTTTTGTTCGTTTGATAAGAGTATTGAATAATAATTTAATTATATGACTAACTGTAAGACTCATTACAAAAGAAGAGAATTATACAAAAAGTTTTTCGTTGATTCACAATCCAAGCAATCGGTTGTCTTTTTTTTGGCTTTTATTGAGAGACCAAATCTTTGATGCCTTTTGTATTCGGCAAAGAATTTGTTTGCTATGAAAAAGATTCTCTTCTGATGTAAAACTTTCATCACTTAAAGAGTGTATTCAGTGCTCTCAAAGAGGAAAACCATTGTATTGGAGATTGAGAACAATGACTGAGTTGTTTATTTAGGCAAACAGAGAGTCGGCTCAACAGAACCTATTGTTCTCATTGATTATCCCTTTTCTCACTTATGACTGATAAGAGATGAAAGCTTTTGTCGCTTTCCTATTATTGTTATTATTATCTGAGATTAACTAAAGTGTTGTCGAATTGGATTAAATTTATAATTAGATCTCAAAATTCGTTTGTTTTTTCTCCTTTTATCGCAAATTTCAGGCCTTTTTATGAATTTTTTTCAAGAATTTATTGAATCAAAACAATTTATTAACAAATTCTATTATTCAGAATCCAAGAGCATTCTTTTTGCCATCAAATTTCAACAATTATTTATATTAATTTAGAAGACAAAAGTGACAAAAAGCACTCGAAACCTGTTCTAATTATTTTCTTTAATTATTAGTTTTCAATTGGTATAAAGAGAGTCCTCTAATACCTATTATAAGTTACACTTGCAATAGATGAGAACATTTATAGTGGAGTTTTGTTGAGTTATTCAACCACAATTTAGCTATAAATGCACTAAAATATACCTATCACCAAGTTTAAACAGAATTCATTTGTTTACTAAGACTTCAGTAATTAAAATCTGATTATTGTTTTAAAAACAATTGGATACCAATGTTTCTGTAAGCCATCCCTTGGCTAACATTAATAAAATAAATGGCTCAACCGTTGGACATCTCTGATTTACAACAATTTATAGAACAGATGGGTTACTATAATTAGGAGTAGACTTATTCGCAATTGAAAGCAGTGCCAGACTTTCAGTTGTTTTATTCAGAATAACAGCCATTGTTTAACATTAAGTTCTAAAAGAGAGTGTTTCGAAGTCATTCAAAGTGACAGTTAGTGCACAAAATTTACAACTATTCTAACAATTTTGAGATCCAAACACATCGGCTGTTCTTTTTTAGGAGATTAGTTAGTTTTTGGTTCATTCTCTCAGTACGTAATCATTTATTTTGGTAACAAAATAACTTTAAATGAAAATTAATATAACTTTAGGTTTATTGAAAAAGATGCTAGCTTATTTTCCATTAAAATATATATTATATGAAATATAGATCTACTTTGAAAATGTTATGAAAGAGAAGGAATAAGGCTCTTTTATATACGTACTTTTAGGAGATGAGTACACTTAATAAAACCACAAGATTTGGTCGAAGTAACTATTAAGTAGTACCAGAAGTGAAGCCGCCATCAAATTATAAAAAGGTTTATTAGTGTTGCAAACAATTATATGCCTCTCTCTGTCTCTCTCTCTCTCTCTCTCTCTCTCTCTCTCTCTCTCTCTCTCTCTCTCTCTCTCTCTCTCCTTCTCTCTCATTCTCTTAATTTTCTTAAAATTTGACTCAAAGACAAGAATTACTGAAACATATTCCGACTCCCTTTTTTGCAAAGATCTTAAAGTTTGAGATCTTTTTATTTTTATTCATTAATTTATTTAAAAATCTAAATAATATTTTTCGCTCTCAAATGAATGTAAGGCAAGTTCAGGGATAGCCAATTGGGTAGACACCTAATTCACCACTCACCATTACAATTTTTTAAATAGATTCCCTCAAAATTGGTGTAGAATAAATTAACTAGGCTTTATTTAGTGTTTATGAGAAGAATATAACTCTGTCCGCTCTTTATTTCTGTCCATCATTTTACCCTTCCCTATGCCCCTCCCTGTGACGAGCAAACTTGGTTATTTCTGCAACACTTGTATGAAATGCATTAACATTTTCTTTATTGGGTTCACAAAAAATATTATAATTTTTTTATGTGAAGCGTCTATTTTCATATTGATTAATGGATATGCACTGCCAGTCCTTTCTGTCAGACTCTTTGTTATCAAAGATGTGATGCCTTTTTAATGTCTCTTCTCTAAGAGCACCGGAGCGCAAATGTTTGCCATTTGAGTGCCTAATTACTCTTTAGTCTCATATCGAGAACGTATTTCCTTTGTATTGCAAATTAGTTTTAATGAATAATTTTTTTATTGAATTTTTTGTTGTGATCTCTGATAACTACTTATAACTGTTTTGCATTCAATAATTATTAAAATTAATAATTCATTTTAATCTTATAAATTTGTGAATTTTATTCATTGATTTTTCATTTTTCATGAGATGAATTTTAACAATATGAGCAAGGGCGGATCTTTGTTAACTTCTATTTAGGTTATATAGAAGAAAGCTCTTTTGTTTGAACTTTTTTAAAATTTCAGTTTTAATTCAAATTTTCGATTCTTTATTTTCAGATAATATCTAATATATTATTAATTTGCCTAAACTTTTGGTAATTTTTTTTATAATTTTTAAAATAGTTTCACAAAACAAGAGTTTCTAATAATAGATATTAATCCAAAATATTTGTCCATTCATTTCGTTGCTTATATTTAAGAGTTTTTTTGTTCAAATGTGAAAAATCGATAAAATGTTGGAATAGACAATTTTGACTGCTTTCCAAACTTGAGGGCATAATAAGTGACCCACTTGGTTATACCTAGGCAAGTGTGACACTTATCTCCATCAATATCAGTGAATAAATGGTTAAACGCCTCGAGAAAAGAATGTGAAAATATTCAGTACCTAATCAGAGAAGAGCAGAGACTCTCCACAATTGCATTAGAATATTCTGCAGTCAAGTGGAAAATGAATTTACCCGTCTCTTCATAATAAAAGAGTAAACAAACATTTTTATGAGATTTACTATTCATATCTGAGTTGCGCATAAAAAGCTATATTTCATTTGCAATACTTTTCAAACAGAGCTCTAAGAATAATCTGAGGCTTCAATTATTCATGAATTGTGATTCTAATGCTTTTGGGACAGTCGATGGCAAAACACAAAAATATGTTTGAATTTGAAATTAACCCCCGGGACAAAGTGTCAACACTCACTCAATGATTTTCTCACAGTTTTTTATTTGGTCTCTCTTTTGCATAAATCATTTGATTTATATTTGCATTCAATTCAAACTCCAATTCACTCCAAATTTCTGACAAATAATTCTTTAGTGTTTAAACTATTCGGAAACAAATCAATATTTTACTTAAATATCTCACTTTTTGAGTGATTTTTATGCGATTTAACATTTCTCCACACAATGACAGACTTTGATATCTTTCTGGTATTTATTATACCATTGATTAACTCCAATTGGACCCACTCTTGAGTTTAATAAAATGTTGAAATCACAAAGACTTTTCATTGATTTGTCTGATCGATAGACTTTGTATATTTACCATGTTCAACATGGTTCAACAATAATTTCTTGAAAAGTAGTTTTGTGAATCGATTCAATGTGTTTTTGCAATTCTATAATCCCTGAGCTGAAGGGCTCGCACTCATCAATAATCTAATATTGAAGACCGAATGCGTGAATTTTGGTGTTATTTTGGTATTTGATTTTATCAATATTTACTTCAATAGTAATACAATACAATAAAATAAAGTACAGAATCTGCAGAGAATTGTGTTTTTCTGTCCGCAATGTATCGCATTTCGCTATTTCTCTCACAAAACAACTCTTGTCTTTCAAAAGATTGTTTGCTTTCAAATTATATATATAACACATATATTACATATAATACAATGTAATATATAAATATATATCAAAATTTGAACTCATATAAAATATTTGGGTATATTTAAAGGGATGTAGTTTTCAAATCTTGTGTTATTACCTGAATTGCAATTTATGTGAATGAATACACATTTGTTGGATTCAAGAATAGAGTTTCTCTAAAACCTGATTCTTGAATACAACTTTTGTCAGACATTTCCTTAAAACGACTTTTTTATCCGTAGGAAATGTGTCGGAAAAGTGCCAAATACTGGAAGTCATAAATCAAAAGCGAATGATTTTAATTTGTCTGAATTGAAAGCCAACTGTCTCTTAGTATTTGCCGATAAAATGCAATTTAGAATACAATAAAATAAGATTTATGTTTATTCCTGCAATTGTAGTGTAAGTACTCCTTTCGGCTCTTTTACGGTCTCTCAGAGATATAGGGAAGAGATGAGCCATCAATGACTTCATTACTTCAAATATCTTAAATCTAGCCTTAAATGAGTAAAATTTGAAGATTTTATAAACTATTCATTCATTTAATTCCTTTATTTAACAAAAGTTACTTATAATAAGAGAACGACACCAAAATTGTGGCAAGGTAACTTATTTGAATGGTTGTTATACAAAATGTATTCTATGCTTACATTGAAAACTTAAAGAATTGGTTAGAATTTATTGAGAAGAAGCGGTCAATTGGTGAACGAAACAGCATTTTATATGTTAAGTTATAGTCATCTCATTTTATATAACATATAATAATAGGTCTTTTGTGTATAACAATGAGACCACCGATTAAGCCATTAAGCCCTTACCCTTCGTGTGTCTCGAGAATGCCAACCAGTTCTGCATTGATATAAAACTTATTAGAGTCATATCTCAAGCGGCGACCGGCACCGGCACAGGCTTTACTCTTCTTAATGAAGATTATAATGCTTTTTGTTATTCCATAACATGTTTTGTTGCATTCATTTCATTCTAATCCTAATATTTTCACATTCAGTGCTCTTTTCTTGAGTTTAACTTTCATCTCACGAACTCTCATTATTATGACAATGACTGGCTCTACAAACACAGCCCTAATATATATTTGTTGTTCTATTTATAAAGTGTTATATTTTTCACAAAAATCACAATATCTTTGTATGTTTTCATTTGATTCTCGAGTAATGAATGCAAATAATAAAAAGAAAAACATATTATAATAAAATACAAATTTAAAGAAAACAAAGACTTGAAGTCATTTTTAATGCTGTTTCGCTTTCGATAAGAAAAACTATATATAAGAACACAGAATATAATTTCAAATACTTTTCTATTCCGTAATATAAAGCGATTTGAGTATCGCATGGCTTCACATCAATTCAATTCAAATAACATTTCTCTCAAATCGTATTTTTTTTAATTTACTTTTTTTTATAACTGAAATAAAATCTTAAATAAAATGGAATTTAAACATTAAAAGTCTCATTCAATACATCTTTTTATTTGTTATTTGATAATAAGCAACATTTTCAAAATAGTCTCACTTTCTATTTACTCATTTAATCAGGAATTACATAATTCAGGTCAAACCCTTTTAAGTGCTCTCCTCTTAATGGTTTATTTTTACCTATTTTACTGTGAAGTGAATTATCGCAAAGCATTTATTTATTTATTGCAATGCATTTAATAGAATATGATTATATTGGGTTGATCATGTTGAGTTTTTGCTTTAATTCATATTTTATTGGTTAAAAATTTTAGTGGTATTGAAAAAAATAAATTTGAGTTCATTTTTCATTTTTATGGTTTTTGATGAAATCACACAAAATTCTATTCAATAAATAAAAGTTTGGGTTTCGTTGACTTCAAAGCTTTATTTAATGTAAGTTCACAAAAGAAATGCTGATTTGCCACATATGGCAGAACCACATATTAATGCGATTAAATTCATTTTTGATCCCATCTCTCATTTTTACTGACAAAATTTTGATCTTGCCAAAAGTTAAGACATATTTTGAGAATATTTTCAATCATATTTTGTGTCAGAGCTATCCAACCCTCGATGTGAACAGAAATGCATTATTGAAATGATTTAAAATTAGTTGAGATTTTCTAAAAGGGATTGCATTGTGTCTGCATTTTCAACATGTTTTCAATGCCTGAGTCAATGCATAAATGAAAAACCATTTTCCAATTTTTACGTGGATTTGAGGACTTTTATTATTCAGTTTTTCCACTAACAGTGCTTTCAAAATAGCACAGCACAAGTTTGGTTGAGGAAAAGTACAGCTGCGGACTCACTATCAGAGAACAATTTCCTTCTTTCATACATTTGATCCAATTTTTGATTCTCCGCTAATTCTAATAATAAATTCACATTTTATTCCACATATATTCAAATATTTGCCCACTTTTTCGATTCAATAGAATTATTATTAAAATAAATGTAATCTATTTTTCTCTCAATTGTTATAGAAATGGAAGTAAACTATCAAAACGTCTGAGACCTTAACTTTTGGCCAAAAATGAAGAATTGTGTGAATACTGTGTTAATTATTTTTGTGATTTGTATGCAATGTATGTCAAGACTGGTCTCTGCCTTATGTCCGATGCGGTGCAACTGTAATGACGACCGATTAGTGGTGTTCTGTAATAATTCAATTCTGGATGTCGTTCCCATAACATTGAACCCAGAATTACGAGAACTTTATTTAAGTAATAATCAGATAAAGAATATCTTTTCGTCGTTCACAGTATATCGCAATTTGCAAGTATTGGACATAACTCGCAATTCAATCACAAGTTTAGGTAAAAAGAATTTTGAGCTCCAAAAACATCTGAGAGTTATTCTGATCGGAAATAATTTGATTTCTGAAATAAATAATATGACATTTAATGGTCTCTCGTCATTACAATTATTAAAACTTAACGACAATTTGTTGGAAGAGTTACCGCACAGAGTGTTCGCCGGTTTGAATAAATTGGAAAAATTAGACTTAAGTTCAAATGCGATCCATAGTGTGTCTGAAGAAGCGTTTTCAGGTCTAATCAATTTAAGAAGTCTTGTGCTGCGCGACAATAAGTTGTTACGAGTGCCGTCTCAGTCGTTGTCACATTTGCCAAATCTCATCAAATTAGATATTGGACTCAACTCTTTTGCAGAAATCCCTGAATTCGCCTTTTCGTCGTTAACGAGCTTAGAAGAGTTACTAATCGACTCCTGTGCACTCACAACTGTTCCACACATGGCTTTCCAACATTTAAATCATTTGCGACTTCTTCACATTGAGGACAATTATTTGAGTGAAATACCGACTGAAGCCATAGAAAATCTTCGGAATGTCGAGGAATTAATCTTAAGTAAGAATAAAATTGAATCGATCGGATCGTTCGCTTTTCGCGGTTTGACTAAACTCAAGGTATTGGAGATCTCATCCATCAGACAATTAAAGTTCATCGATAGGGACGCTCTGCTAGAAAATCCTTATCTCGAAAAAATAGTTTTGGAATCTAATGAAAACTTAAGGCATTTATTGATTGGCACTTTTGACGCCAATTCAGCGAATCTAAAGTATGTTTCACTAAAAGCCAATCGAATCGAATCATTACATCCAAGACTTCTAGAGTGGGAACGACTCGAATATTTCGATATTCGCCAAAATCCTCTGAATTGCAACTGTTCTCTGGTATGGCTTTGGAAATACCTGAAAAAATCGAATTTCACGACTAAACAATACTCGGATAGTGTTGTCTGTGCAGAACCACCCAATTTGATGTCTCATCCGTTTCTTTCAATTCCTTCATCAGACTTGGGTTGCTATGAGAGCCAAAAGCCTCAAATAATAACTGGAACTGTTGTTGTGGCCATTATTTGCTTCATTTGTTGCATTTTCTTTGCTATTAGTTGCAGAAACAAATTAGCCTTTTTCATTTATAAGAAAAAATATGATCCAGCTCTATATCCATCACTGGCCGATGACCTGACCTATGAAAAGGGAAGAATAATAGATAATCAAATAATGTGTTCTCCGACAACAGCCATCATAATTAAGCCCCCCTACAGAATAGCGCCCATCACTGAGCTATAAATATTACTCCAATCAAATGACAAAAACTGTGCAAAAATATTAAGGACTCCGTTATAACACATTATTGATTACTACTAATAATAATTAGGAAAACATCTTAACTATGCATTCATTCTTAACTCATCTTTTGATAAGGATTTGATCCATTTCTTGCAAAATTGTTCTCAACTTTATTGAATGACATTATCTGATGACACACTCATCTCTTCTCTTCCTTTTTCGATGAAATCATCGCTTATTTGGAGATTAACTAAAATTTTCTGAAGTTTTGATGAAATGAATATTCATTCGATATTAACATTCAATCATTTATTACTCAAAACATTAATCGATTTTAGGTTTAGATATAAACCATAGAATATTTTAAATAATAATTAAGAAGAATAAAGATATGGCTGATTCCAAAATTATACCATAATTACAGAAGTCTTCACAAAAAGGTAAATTACATTTTATGGCTTTCACTCTATTTTATTTCACTTTTTATTACTTTTAGTTAGAGTTTAAATAATTATATAATTTATTGTTTGACAGATTAAGCAATTTATAGAAATTTTATGTTTTATTTATGTAAAAATGATATCATTTATAAAAATAATATTTACTTCCAGTCAATCAAATTAAATAATTTTGATTTAAATATTCAAAAATATTAATCAATTTATATGTTGAAAACTGCAGTCATTTTGACTGAAAAAAGTCTCTTTTTTTATGACAATCTAATGTCAAAATCAGAATTTCTTGATAAAAATTGACATAATTATAAAGAATAAAAGCAAGATGAGTTAGCAAACATTCATTATTGGAATAAAATTTGTTTTTTAATTCATTAATTTTTTCCTCTAAAATAAGTTATTCAATGTTTTTCTGAGTATTGAAAAAAGGTTTTAATATTGTTTATCAGATGAGTGATCAAAAAGACTATTGTTTTGAATGTTTTCACTTATTCTGATTAAAAGAGAAGTAAAACTTTTGAACAAAACTCAAACTAAAGTAATATTTAATGTTGTGATGTGTCGATAATTTTGTTTGATGTGAGCGGTGGTAACACCTGCTGTTGACGCGATTTCTTGGCTCCTTTGCCTCCTCCACCTCCCTTATTGAATGCCATTCGATTGATTGAGTGGTGAGTTGTGCACAGCATACGGACCCACATATTTTCTAAACAAATGCATTCGAATTCTTCTTTCCAAATGAAATCGTAAAATATGTGCTCCTATTTATCAGTTTGTGCCCTTTTATGAGTTCTATTCCTGTGTGTATCCAATGGATGCCTAAAACATAGTGAACACTGCGATAGACACAGACCTCAAACTGAATGAACCAAAACTGAAATATTTATTCAGTTTTTTGTATAGAATAAAGGATTTGCGGTTTCCCCTCAAAAAACAAGTTTTCATAGAGAAACCGATGCAA
This sequence comes from Eupelops occultus, assembly GCA_034695605.1. Taxonomy (NCBI): domain Eukaryota; kingdom Metazoa; phylum Arthropoda; class Arachnida; order Sarcoptiformes; family Phenopelopidae; genus Eupelops; species Eupelops occultus. The sequence goes on from JAQFZI010000497.1 coordinate 14,483, forward strand.
TAAGGCTTTGATTCTAAGCTCTCTCTTCAATGTTTGCACGCTTTTCAATCATCACTTCTTTCTTTACTTTGCTTTTATAAAGAGGTGACTGCAATACAGGGTTACCACAAACCTGACCCTATTGTGTTAAAGCCAGAAATATGTTATTAATTCCTGAAATGAAAATGTGATCTGAAATAAAGAAAGCAGCATGCTCCATTTCAGTTTCCAAATTCAAAGGTTAATTTTCCTCTAATTCTGTTCAGAGTTGCTCATGACTCATGAGTCATGACCCTTAAGGGTAATTATTTGGAACTAATTAAAAGGATTTTAAAGCATTAAAATGGCGGACATTAACTTCCATGTTAGTTTTAGATATATCAGTGTTTTAATAGATAAATTTTAGGTTATTAAAATCCAGAATATAAGAATTATACAAATTAAAAGGATCATTTTATTATAAGAACTAAAATTATTAAACCCCCTGTAAATTGAAAGCAATATTATATTATTTAAAAATATTTTTCTGAAGAATATAAGCAAAATATGAGTTTTCTCCAGTGCTTTAATATCCGTATTTCCTAACTTTTATTCAAACATTATATTGTGGTATAAACTGATAGCGTGAATATTATTATTATTTGTGTCAATCATTTACTAAAAACACAATACTATAAACAGTAGATTTCAATAGTCGTCTCTTTTTATGTCTCACAATAATAGGATTGATTTTCTGAATTTCCGACAAAATAAAAATCATAAAAATATTTAGTGAAATTAGCAAGCTTCATTGTTATTAGAATTTGGAATGGAAATTGTCTATATTTATTCAGAATATCAGGCAATAATGAGCAGGAATAGCCGAAGATATCATCCAAAAGGGGTTTCAGATTAAAGCAAGATATATCCAATTTTCAAGGAGTAGATAGGTAGCTACATGGCCAATTTTTGATAAAAAGAAATAAGTGATAATACCTTCCTATTCAGGTAAAGTGCCTCAGAAAGTGCCTAATTGATTGCGTTATCCCTGCGCAAACAAAAAGAAAACTAGTTTATATTGAAACTATTCATATATAGTAGTATTCTAAGTAAAAATGAGAAGGGTTGAAACAATAAAAAACAAAC
>JAQFZI010000498.1:0-15583 GCA_034695605.1 Eupelops occultus
TTATTCAAATCTTTATTCAAGTCTTTAGTCAATTCCGGCGTCAAATGTGAATCTAAATCTTCTTTAGTCGCGAAGTCAACGGAGAGAAACTTTGGGTTAGACTTTGGCCAACTGGTGCCGTGGAGTGCCAAACGTGTAGCTACCGCTTCTTCAACGGTTTCATAAGTAGCGAAACACTTGGATTTGATTTTGTCGATCCAAAAGCGCTCTTCAATGAGTTTTCCAGTTTTGCCCAAAATTTCTTTCAATTGCAATAAAGTGAAGGGACGGACGAGATTTCGAATGAATATTATATTGGATTCTGCACTTCGGGGAGGACTCACCTCCCGATTCACTTCTGTCTCGTTTTTGGGTTCGACTTTGTGTTCTTTTTGAGCCACAATTTTAGTCTTCTGTTCGACAACTGGTTGCGTAGTTTTGACCACAACTTCAGTATTACTCTTCTGTTCATCTTCTGGAACAGAAACTGATTTTCTGACAACTCTTATGTCTCGTTTTGGGGGCATTTCATGATTTGCTTCAGTTGTTTGAGTCCGCGATAGACTACTCGTAACAACAATCGAATCGGATTTACTCACCTTTAATGCAGTGCTCGAGTTGTCAGTCGAATCCAAATCGGGAATCAATTCCTTCAACTGATCACTAGATATGCCTTTTCTTGTATTTTGTTGGATGTCATTACTAACTGAACCGCCCCAACGACGTCTTCGCGGAGGCTTTTCCTTAACTTTTTCTTCTTTTTGTTCGGATGGAACCGATTTATTCTCCTTTTCTACTGATTTTTCTTTCTTTTGCTCAACTTTTTCAACAATGGGTTCTTCGACCGGCAATTCTTTCGTTTTTTCTTCAGATGTTATTTGCGATGAAGTAATTGACTCTTTTTCAGAACTTGAAACCGAAGAATCGGTTTTTTGTTCAATCAGATCCTCAGAGACCTCTTCAGAAATGACAATATTGTCTTCTACCACATCTTTGTTCGGTTCTTCTTTTTCCAAAATTGGATCTTTTGTTTCAATTTCTTCAGACATTTTATTAACTTCTTTGGAATCATTTGAAGACGAATCCACAGCCTTTGGACTTTCATTGTCAACAATTTCTTCTTTGGATTCACTGGCTTTTGGTATATCCAAGACTTTATTGACTTCTTCTTCTACTTCTTTCGGAATATTTTGTTTTTGTTCTTCAATAACCGATTCTTCTTTTTGAAGACATTCTTCCACTACTTTCTCATTCAGAGATTTCTGTTCAATAACTTCTTCTGATTTCTCTTCTGTTATAATCTCTTTCTGAATGATTTGCGGCTCTTCGCGGACAATATCTTGCGGAAGATCACTAATTATTTGTTTGTCTTCAATGACTTCTTTCATGACTTCTTCTATTCTGACCGGAGATTTCATTTCTTTTGTGGGCGACTTCTTAGGACTCATTCGAGGACTCAATCGCGGACTTAATTGTTTAGTCGGGGAGTCATTCGGTTGCAATTTTATGGTCAGTTTAATCGAATGTTTGTCCCCAAAAGACACAGAGGATGTGATACCACTGTCTTGGCTTAAATCAGTTGCCTCTAATTGTTCTTCGGTTTGTTTAATGGTTTGAATCGGTTGAACGTTATTTGCTTCAGAATTAGATTCAATTGTTTCGTTTGTGTCCTCCGAATGTGTGGTCAGTCTTGAGTTGTCTTCACTCGACTTGTCTTCTGAGAGAATATCAAAAACGTATTTAAAATACAAAGAAATTGAAGGAAAAGATAGAAATGTATTTCAATAATACCTTCATTTGTATCAACCGTTTGACTCAAATTCTATTAAAAAAGTGGAAAAACAAACAAAACATTAGAAAAATAGTGAATAAAATGCTTTAATGAGTGGACAGTCATGTCATGTGAGAGCCTCTTAAAGGTGACATTACTTGAATAAGGAGAGTTTGGAGTTGTGCCTTGCTGGCATTTGTTTTAAAAGGGATGTCCCTCTTCTTAAGCTCCTGCTTAAGGTCTACAACACGTAAAGAATAAACGGATTTGCCGTCAATTTCTAACTCAATTTGGTGGTTATCCGCCATTTCTTCACTGTTTAAAAACATGAGAGAAAGTCAACGAAACATAATTACGTCAATTGACTCACGTCTTGTGCTTTATTTAAATCTATTTTTTTTATAAACTTTTATTTATTAGAAATTTAATCGCATTTTTACCAAGTACTAAATTAATTTTCTTCTAAATTATTGCATTTTTATTATTTATTTATACTAAATATTTAATGTATAAGAGTGCAATAAAATTAAAGGGTGGGCTAATAATTGTATTATACTTTGATGGTTATGTGCGGCCCATTATATATTTGAGGCTAAAATATGCCGAAAGAGTGACTCAAATAAACTCAATTGCATTCAATTCATTATAGGCTTTAACAGAAAACACGTAAAATTTATTTTGATTTTTAGTCACCAAAAACCCATAAACTGATTACTAATTATTAGTAAAATTGTTGATTCATTAAACTTTTTGAGTAAAAAAATAAAAAGTTTTAAACTTAAAATTAAAAATTGTTCTGTTGAGCTATTGCACATTGCACATGGTGAATTTTGTCAGTAAAACTAATTGATAAAAGTATTGTTTGGTTCCCCCTCTGTGTGATAGGTGTTGGATATGGTGTTTGTGTAATAGTTTGGACCGAATGTCGATTGAATGCAATGAATGAGTGAAAGCCTGAATGAAAGCCTGAATTCATGCCTTCATTTCTCTGCGAAAACCTAAACAACACTAAAGTCTAAAAACGTTTCAATCAATTGAACCAAAACTTGGTTTCAATTGAAATATCATTGAATTAAATAAATAGTTTTGAGAAAAATTCTGATTTTAATTATTGTTTTACCCAAACATTGTATACATTTGTTATTTATTAACATTAATTAATATTAGTTTTTATAGTTATAGTTATAGATACGCAAAAATATTGATTGATTTATAATTAATAATAATTAAAAATAACGTAAATATTAAACCAATAATGGTTTGTAAGGAAGAAGTCTTCGATTGGTTTAAAGAGCTGTCGGGCGCTAAACGGATAGAACTGATGTGTGGACTGATGTCAATGTGTATTCCTCTTGAGATAAGATTCTTTAAGTCTTATATAGAAGAGTCGGCCAAAAAAGATATGAATGCTCTCCGAGAGGCCGAACTGAAGGCTAACTCGTTCTCAGAAATGGACACAATATGTAAATGCGATTTATTAGCAGACATTGCAATCAATGAATCCAATGATTTAAAGCCAAATGTGACTAATTGTGAGATACAGTCAAATGCCATTCAAAGCAATTGCAGTCTTAATAATAGCGTCAATCAGTCAATACCACAACCATTACATCAATCTTCGCAAACCCCTATTCCAGTGATGCCAATACAGGACATGACTGGTGTCGCGGCCAATGGGACCGCAGTATTGGCCGCAAATGACATAATAACTATAGTGCCGCCCCCTTCGTCCCCACAATTATCACAATTGCCGTCGCGATCCAAACTCATCATTTCGTTGTGTCTCTTGTCTCCAACGAACCGAAACTGTTCCCTCTCCGCCTATAAAGCTCTGCGCCAACAGCTAACGGCTCATCAGATCGCAACTGTTGTCAGTAATTACCTAAAGTATGGCCGAAATATTTACGAATTGGATGACTTGTTTTCTGGAATTCGATTATTGTTGACTTTGGCCATACATCACCCGGCCTTCAGCTATGAACAGAGAGAACAACTCATTAAACAGAAGGAAGAGGTCGAGCGAACAATAGATAGTTTTTTAAACCCACATTTTAGACAAAATCCAAGCTTTGCGGCCAATGCTCACCCTTTCCAGACATATGGCCCCCATCAAAGCGTACACACGCCTCCCACAAGTCATATTCACGGCCATATGGGTCCACACCAGACGCAAACACATACACAGTCTGCAGGAGTGAATGCAGGAGGACAGACAGCTCATAGCCATAGTCATGTAAATGTAGGTCAAATGCCAGGTCCAGTTGCGACGCACCAGACCGGACAGTACGCCCCACATCCGTTTATACCACAGATGCCGGTGACTGTCACGAACTTGACTTATACGGCGAATCCTCTGCCAAATATGTCGAACCTTCGAGTCTCGAATATGACATCCCCGGTGTCGACACCGTCTCCAACGAGTTCCCCCTCTTCATCAAAAACAGTGACATCTGTGGCGGCCATATCTCCTCTGCCCATAACCCAAGACTTTATAACACATAATATTCACGCTATGGCTGAATCCACTCAAAATCAGAGCCCTTATATATTAACGACAGGTATTCCTCCTCTTTCACATCAGACACTTAATGAGGAAGGAGGCTGTGCCAAAAATATAATTTCATGTTATAACTGTGGCTCAATTGGTCACAGAGGAGATGATTGTAGGACTCAGAGCCAAGAAGAAGCCAATAGGTAATAGTGTTGGCGCTCTTTTAGATTATATAATTTGATTGTAAATATGAATTATATATATATTAATTGATATATTGATAACTCTTTATTATTTTATTTGTAAATTTGATGGATTGTAACACCAAATGAGTTATATCTGAGCTCTTCATCAATAACTTAAATGATTATTATTTTAAACAAATGGTTGAAAAGCAGGTTATTCTTCGCCATTATTAATACTCTTTACTCTCTGATCACTCGAGAATCGCCTTTAATTTATATGAATTTGAATACGACTACCGTTGGACCGGTTGGAAGGCCTGTCGCCGTTCCGTAACATTTGATAACATTTATAATACTGTTTTGGTTACTGAGTTTGAGCCATCAATTTGAAAACGAGCTAAACATTGATTAATGATTTATTACATCGGTTTTGAAAATTCCATTCCTTTTTAATTGTATTTTTAATTTATGAAATAAATATGCATTCATTTAGAGTTCATAACACATATACTGATAGACAGTATCTTTAGATTCAAATTAATAACAACTGAACTCATCCCAAACTATTGCAAACACTTTCAGAACTTATTATATAAAATTCAATTAAAAATACAAAAAAAGAGAGAAATAATTTTAAAACTCACAAAAAATGTGTGCTTTTTATTGTAAATTATTGTAAGACTATGTATGCAAAGCATTGCAATATAATAGCGAACCATAACTCAGTTTTTGTTCAATTTTCAAACAAATTAAAAATTGTTTATTGTATACAAAATATGATCAGTGGTTATGACTCTTCTTCTTCCGATTACCGGTTGGTTTACGAGTTTCGTTGGGATTCACTCTTCGTCTAATGTTTACCGTCAGTCGCGAACCTCTGCTGTAGACGTCATTAATAGCAAATGGATTCAATCGATTGACATAATCGGGATCAGTCAATATATTCGTAGAATTTAGTCGTTTCTTGTCTTCGACGGCAAATTTTCCCTTTCGCTGTTGAGGAATGGTCTGATCGGCAACAAGAATAGGATTACTCACGTGTTTCCCAGATTTGGGAGTCGGCAGTGAATATTTAGTTCCCCTAATATTTATAGGTTTCTTGAAATTAATGAAAATTTCTTTGGTTCCGTCATCTTTGAGGGTCAGCGCAACCCTTTTCAAAGTCTTAAAATTACCACAAAAACTACAGAAACCATTTGTAGACTTTTGATTGATCTTAAAACAGGCAAAACATCTCAACACAAACTGTTTTGTTTGTCTAATACGGAGACCGTCTCTAATACTAATCACTTTTAATCCCATCTGAAGTAAGACGTTTTGCATCGCGTAATCTCCGGTCAGACATCCGACCGATAGTTTCTCTTCGACCTCATCCTCCACTTTGATTCCCATCATTTGTCTTCTAATTTCTTCGACATTATTTGGTGTAATCCAACCCTCTTCCGAGTCCTCGTTTTCAGAATATTCTTCTGAGTCAAGCTGTTCCTCGTCTTCATTTTGCTCAGAATTGTTGTCTAAAATATCTTCTTTATTATCTTCTTTTTCTTCGTCGACTTTTTTTTCAATACTTTCTTTAACACTGTTTTTGGTCTTTTCATCAGAAGAATAGAAACCTGCAGTCAATTGACTGGAATCGAAAGACGTCTTTTTAACAACTTTAGCCATTTGTGGTTCATTTCTGATATTTTTGTCTCCATTTACTTCTTTTTCTAATCTCAAAGTGAGTGCAATAACTTTGATATCAGTGGCCGATAATTGACAGAAATCTCCGGTCTTTTTAGAAAAGTTGGCCACAAACTTAATGTCTTCAGTAGAAGGCTCTCTATATTTGATCTGATAGGGGATAAACTGAAGTCTTTGTCGGGTATTTTCATCTTTGATCTCGGAGACCACTTCTGGCAAAGTATAGATATTTTCTCCCAATTCCTGGTTTAAAAACATTTAAAACATTAAAAATGATTAAAAAGACATCAAAACAAGAGCTCAAACCTCTATTTTACAGCCAGTAATGAATGGCCCGGAATCACAGATTAGATGAGTTGTCTTCTTATGACTTCTGTTTTCCATATTTTCAAATATTTTCAATTAAATTGTTTAAAACCTATAATGAGATAAACAAAACCACATTTTTTACATTTGCGTCATTTAAAGGCCAATATATGACTAATAGATGGCACCACAGATTGTGTACGTAAAGGCGTCTTCTGTTCACTTTGTGTCACAAATAAAACATTATGTAATAAGATGTGTTGATTACATCCAACAAAACTAAAAGTTCAATGATTTTGGTAATTAGATTCAGATGTACTCCTTTTATGAAATCTTAATAATTCATTTAATGATTTAATTTTTCTAAATCTTCCAAAAAGTTTCTTCTAATTAATTAATTATTATTCATTAGAAAAAGGGGGTTTAAAAACAATTTAAACGTAACGCTGTCTTTATATGAAAAGGGAGTGAAATAGGCGTTGCATAACATTCATTGCATTCAATGAATGACTGATTAGTGGATGAAATCAATTATTTGATAACGAAATCAAAATTTTCTCACTCTTTAGTCATTTAAGTAATTTAATTAAATTAACAATAATTTTGTTTTAAAATAATTGAGTCGTCTTTTCTTATAAATTGTGAATAAGTTTTATGTGATTTCTTTGGGTTTAATCATTGAATTAAATGATAGAAATTTTTATGAATAAAAAACAGATGCAATGAATCAAAGATTTAATGATTGAATTTCACTGCAATCGAGTAAAGGGTGGAAACGTTTAGACATTTCTTATCAATCGATTTGTTTTTGAATCAATATTTCCATTAATTTTAAAGTAATTCCAAATATCAATTAAAAATGAATGTCTCGGAATCTTTGCGATCACTGGAAGTCCTAATGAATGAGTTCTTCCATAACTCGACAACAAATGAGAGGAAACGACAAATTGAAGTGATTTTAAATCAGTTTTCAAAAGAAGACAATTGTTGGGAACAGTGTTTACAGTATTTGAGTGAAACGGATAACGAATACACTCTTATGTATTGTCTCTCAGTTTTGGAAAATCAAATCTCAATTAAATGGCATTCTTTGGGACCCGAAAAATGCGAGAAACGGCTTTCCATTTGGAACTACTTATTGACTTCCAATCAATCGATGCCTCAATTCGTTTGCAACAAAACGGCCAAACTGTTGGTCACAATTGCCCGAAACGATTGGCCAAACAGTTATCCAGATTTCATGCAAAATATTTTAGATTTACTTCAGTCGAAGAGAACGATGTCTTTGGCTTTAGTTCTTCTGAAAACAACTTTAGAAGAATTAAGTCAACCTCGAGATGATGTCTGCGCTCAAAGAAAGGCTGAATTGAATAAACTCTTAGTAACGGAAATGCCTAACATTTTATTGTCTTTGACTAATTTAATGGAACTGATTCTCGACAAACACTGCAATTTCCTGACCGCAACACCTCCTCCTTCACCCTCTCAGAGTCCTAATTCAGAATCTAATACTTCTCTTAACAAAGGTTTGAATATTTTGTTTAAATTTTATTTTATTTAAAATTGTATTTAATTTAGTCTTCAATTGTTTTTCAGATGTTTTGTGTAATGCTTTTGAGTTAAGTCTTCGCAGAGGACTTCTTCAAACAATTCCAGACATGGATTCGGAATCAGTGCACATATCATCACAAGTACTCTCGTGTTTATCCCAATTGTTTGCTTTTATGCCATTAAGTCTTTACCACCAAATAAGTCACTCGACTTTAGCGGCAGTCTTCGTATTCGCCACTTTTGGCTGCAATCATAATGTGGTCAACAGTTGTAATAACAGTCAACCCTTGAGTTCTCGACAATTAGGAGTTTTATCTATGAATTGTATAAATGAGTTGATGGCTAAATGTTCGACAACTAACGAAACAAATGAATTCATTTATAATATGTTTCAAAACACATTCCATTTATTGCGGAAATTGACTAAAATGTCTGATTTGAATAATCAGATGAGTGGCTCCACATTAGAAGATTTTGACGACGAATATATCAGTAAATTCACAGAATTCCTCCGGTATTTCATAAGCGGACATTTGCCCCGTTTTGAAAAAATGCCGACATTTCCTATTATGGAGTTTTTGGGTCTCGTTTTTGAATATACATTCAAACAAACGAACTGCGAGTCATTTCTTTCCGCTTTAGAGCTCTGGAATATATTCATTGATTATTTGAGTCTTAAAATAAAACACGACTCAAAACAATTGGAGCAAATTGTGAGTCACTATAAAGAGCCGATAGTATCCCTTTTAGTACACCTGAGCCGCAAAATTCAATTCAAATATAATCAAAGAAATTTAGACCAATTGGATAACGAGAGCTTAGACGACGATTTCTTGACTGAATGGATGCATTATTCGCACAGTTGTATAGAAGTGATGGCAAACATAGCGGATATGTATCCGTTAGAAGCCTATGAAGTCGTCACTCAGTTCTATAACGAAAACTTAGAGTCATTTTTTGCTTTAGAACATTGTCTCCAAACTAATGATAATAAGTCTATTGTTTTAAAATTATCGGAAACAGATGTCTGTCGATTGCATTGCACTTTACGTGATTTGTCGACAGCACTTCGATTAGTGGGCCGTTTGGCCGACCATTTCATGACTGAGAACTTTAACCGTTGGTTTACAACAACTAAGAGTTTAATTGAAAGACTAATTCAGGCCTTAATTTTCTTCAATAAAAACCAATTTCATAAACAAAAACTTCTGACGAATGAGTTTATAGAGGTTTGCGCTCAAGTGATGGCTACAATCAAAGCCTACAGTCAATGGTTACAACAATACTGCAATGAAGACCAGACCAATAGTGTTGTTATCATATCAACCATTGCTGACAATTGTATTCAAATTATAAGCTGTGATATTAACGACACATTCGTTGTGAACAATAAGTTTTACATCAATAATATGGTTCACAGCGCTGTCCATCTTTTTTATTCCGTGACGACACACATTCGACCAATTTTTCTGCTGAGTCTGCCCTCCGTTCAGATGCTTTTCTCCAGATTTTGCTCTTTTCTCAGATGTGATAACACAACGAATGCCTTTCAAACTGTAATAATTCCAAATTTAAGTCCTGAAGAGGAAAGACTGTTATGTCGTTCACATTCTAATATGCTTTTGCTTCCATGGCTTAACCTAAACGGTGACAGTTCTCAGAACTGGGATTCGAGAACAGTATATCACGATATGCTCATTGAATCTATTGTAGAGCCCTTTAAGAATGCTTTCAAATGCCAACAAATGCCTATAAACGGATCGACACATAATTCTGTCAACGAATCACAACTGTGCCGTTCACTGACTTTATTGACCGATTTGGTGGACAACCATAAAGAGTCTCCGACGCGAACTAAACAGTTATTGTTTAAAAGCATAAACCCTTCGTTGGAGGCATTTATTAATTTATTTCCGACTTATTTCACAAATCCTATTATAGCCGAGAGTTGTCTCGAATTGTTTACAACTGTTTTCGATGTATTGAGGATTCAAATAAGTTTCCAATTCGTAGAAAAAACCATTCAATTAATGCTTAAATTGTTTTCAACAAATGAGTCGAACGGAATGACAAACGAAACAAATTCAACGAAAGTTATTCCAAAGTTTTTAAAAATGTTAACATTTATTGTTCAACAATCAGGTGCTGTCTTCAAGTCTTTATTACCCGGGATGATAAGCTTTGCATTCGACCAAATCTGTCCCACTATTGTTTCTTCAGACTGTCCTCAACTCAAGAGATCTTTATATGAGTTTTTGTTTCAACTGCTTCTAAATAATTGGAAATACTTTTATCCAAATAATGCTATTATTAACCATACCTTCAATTCTATGAATGGAACAAATCAAGGAAAACAAGATGTCTTACAAAATGCAGAGGCATTCGTCCATATAATGAATATCTTCGCGCAATCATTCCTCCAAAACGACATAACAGTCTTTAAACAGAATTTGGATGCTTTAGAGATACTGAACAGTCGACTAAGACTTTATCACAAAGAGATTTTCAAACAAACAATGGCTAAACATTTTTTGTTTCTCTTTCTTCAAACATTATTAGAGAAATCACTTAACTTACTTCAAGACGATATCCTAACCATAGTCTATAACATGGCTTCAGTCGATTTTTCAACTTTTTTCAATGTTTTGATTCCACAATTTCTATACAATTGTGAGACAATTAATGACATCCAGAGAACTACTTTAGCCACAAAATGCTTCGATCAAAATGACAAAGACTTTCCTTCTTTTGTAAACTGTTTAAATGTATTTTTGAATGATTTACGATATTTTAAGAATATGTCTTCAATTGTGTGCAATAATTAGACAATTTTTAGTTTTATTTTCAATTCTGTCCCTAAAATCAAGCATTTATTTTAATTATATTAGTTTTCAATGAGTTTTTCTGAATCACTGATCGAAAAATTATTAATTTAACAAATTTTTTGTATTTTCTGTTAATTAACAAACAATTAATTGAAAATAGTTTTTATACTTAATTCCATTTTTTATGGTTTTAATCATTAATTTTCTTTTATTTGTTTTTCATTAATAAAACAGTCAGACCTTTAAATGTGGAGTTCATTCGTTTTAACGATCTGATCCTCCAATTAAATTGGGTAACCGTTCCTCTCGTTTTACAATTAACTGCATATTTGCAGGTTTTCTCTGTTTTTACTTTTAGGTGTCATATAATTTATTAATTTGTCGCCAAATCGATGCCAATTATTCTTCAAATAAATCAATTTTCAATCATTAAAAGTCTTATTTCATTTCTATTAATAATTTTAATCTAATTTTTGTGAGAATTTAAATAAAAATCTAATTGATATTAAAAAAAGATAATTCATTTATTTCTACTCTTAAAGAGCATTAAACACCTTTTTAGCAAGCTGCTTCCACTCTCAATATGTTTTTATAGCATTATATATTTTGGAAGAATAACATGTTTTTAAAGATACCATAACAATTTTTAGACAATCAGTATTAGTTTATTAGACATTTACTTGGTGATTAACAACTGAAGAATATTTTATACATGTTCAATTATTAATCTTATGAATCATGTTGTTTGCAATAGAATCTATTGATTAGATTATAGTTTCGAAGAATTTTTATTTAAATAAATAGCAGAATATGTTAGTAATCGTCAGATAAAAAGATTTAAATTAATTGATTGTGTTTTTGAGGAAAATATTAGACTTTGCTATATATGTAATAAATGTGTAAAAACCAAATCATTTTGTAACTGAATATAGATATAAATCGATGTTTTATTATTCAACAAATTTATGTTTTCTGATAATTTCGATGACATTTAAAATCCATAAACACTTTGATGTGTGCTTTGAATCTAAATTTTAACAAAATTTTAGTTCATCTAAAAAGTGTTCCTAATTTGAAGAAAGCACAAAATAAAAGCGAAACACATTTTAAATCAAATTTTCAATATGAGTCAGAATATTCTTGAAATACTATTTTAACTCAAATTGTTTGTATAACCGGATTGAGTGATAACCAAGATTATTTTTATTATACATTAAATCATCGAATTTCCTGTTTATTACATTTTTGGGCAGAAATAAAAATTAGATAAAATTATTTCTCATTTCAACGAATTTCTATTAATATAAAGAATAATTAAATCATTCATTCATTCATTCATCAAATTTTGTATTTTTATATTAATTATAATTTTTCTGAAAAGTTTAAAATATGAAAAATTATATCAAACTTTTGATATTAATCTCATTTGTTGTGAGCATTGAATGTAAATTATTTCAAAACAATTGTTATCTTTTGTTAAACGATTTTTTTGTGTTTTGTGTTTTCAGGTCAACTAATATGTGGTCGAAATCAGGTCTACAGAGAGTGCGGTACTGCCTGTTCCCCCACTTGTCAATCGAAAGAACCGGAATCATTAATGTGTAATAAGATGTGTATTCCTGGTTGTTTTTGTGATAAGGGATATATCAGAGATGTTCTCAAAAATGATGAGTGTGTCCTCGAAAAGGACTGTTCGACCAAAGATTCCCTATAATTCAATTCAATTATTTTTTTCTCCGAATGTTTAAATTTTACTAGATAAGTATTTATTGTGATTACTCCAAAGTTTTTCTTTTTAATTAATTGTAATTTAGTAGTAATTTAAAAACCAGAAAATGAGCTAAATTTCACATAAACTACCTTGTCAAACGGTTGAAAGTTGATTATTATTTTTTTCAAATAAATATTTTTTCATTTATATAATATTTGTTTCAATTATTTATTTTGAAAATTAAAGACATAACTTTCAAAATTCAAATAAAGTATATGTGTCCATGATCAATTATTAATGCACTTAAACTTTTGAATTATTATAAATTAGATAAAAATATTAAACAAATGAGAATTATCAAGGTCTTCAATCAGCTTACAATAAAATACTGAATGTCAAATGTTAAATGAGTTGCCTGGGTAATCAATTGCTTAACTTTATAAAAGATTACTAAATATTTATTTAAGGAAATGATTGAATCATTTTATTCCTAAAATTGTTTTCAAAGATCGAAGTCTTCTATTGTTTTAACAATTTATTGATTTTGTTTGACTTAATTGACTCAAAATGTTCCCAATTTTAAGAATAATTTGTGCTCAAAACGAGTGAATCTTGCACATTTCAACTTTAGCTAGACTTGCACATTCAAGCAACTGTGAATAATTGAGAACTCACTCCCCTATTGGTTATTGAATTGAAAGGCTGTTCCCTTTAAAAGAAGTGATGACAACAACACCTAAATAACTGTAAATAAGTTATTTAAAACTTATTTGGTTTTAAATTTCAAAATAAATTATTTTAATTTTTAAATAAGAAGTGATTCACAAAAACCATTGAAAGAGTCTTCAAATCATAAAATATCTGTAAAAGTGTTGGAAAACAAAAGACATATGTTTTGACAAATGTTTTTAATCAAAATTAAATGGTTTCAATCAATTAAACTCTAATGGATGTCATATCAGAGACCAAAGAAAATAATGATATGTCTGATCCGTCGTCACCGTTAAAGTCAATGTCTTTGACGACCGAAACATTATCTTTACGTCAATCGCATATCGGAACCAATTATCCAGAAATTTCTTCTCGAGATATGGTTTATGAATATCAAAAGTCTGTCCGGTCCTCACATTTGAATAACAGTCGTGACATCCAAGAGATCATTCCATACCCGCCGGACATCATTTCGACGACAGTAGAGCGCAGTTCTGAACCCGATTGGGGCTATCAGTCAAAGACTCCTCTCATTAGTAATCAGAAGAATCGGTTCAACAAAAGTAACGATAGAATGAAAATGAAGAGAATGTTAAGTCAAGAAAGTGTGACCACAAATGATACTACTCTTCAAGACTATAATGGGTTCGACAAACAATCAGTGATTTCTCTTCAGTCGTTCTGTTCTGGAATTGAATCCAATTATTCTCACGAAACAAATGTTTTGCCCATTGAATGCAAAGACACTTCCAATCAAACAGAAGATATTGAAGTCGTTAATGAGTATATTCAGGTCAATATTCACGACGACAGCACTGGACCTCTGTTTGACCTCAGACGTAAACTGGCCCTCGAGAGTGGAAGAGCAGAACAACTCAATAATATTATGGAAGATATGGTTAAAGAGAGGTCTGATTTGCAAATGAAATTACATTCAATTGAAAAAGAGCTGAAACTGAAAAATGAAACCATTAGTGATCTCAACGCTAAGAGAGAATCACTTCTTAATGAATGCGAAGAACTTAAGTCTGGAATAAATAAATGGGAATCAATTGTCAGCGAATACGTGGAAGTGATTGACTCTAAGAAACTGGAAAACCAATCACTGACTGAAGATATTCTCAAAATTACTGAAAATAATGAAAACATTAAAATAATTTGCGAACACTTGAAAATAGATTTGGATTCAAAAGAAAATACTATCAAAGAACTAAATAAACGCATTTCTCAGATGAGTTTAGAAATCGATTCATTCATTCAAATTAAGGTTTCTCTCGAAGAAGAAATCAAAAGAAAAAAAGCGGAAATTGAAGAGATATCATCGCAAAGAGATTGGTTTGAGTTAGAGCTCAATAAACTTCAGGTTCATTTGAATGAAACCCACCAAAAGTTGGTCTCAGAACAGCAATTGTCGATCACTGCTAGAAATGATTGTGAAAAAGCCCAGACTTTGAACGCAGTTTTGAAACAAGAGTTGATTGAAGTCAAACATAAAACTGTTAGAGAAAAGGAAGGACTTATGAGGCATTTAGAAGGTATCGGCGCTCAACTCATTCAAAAACAGACTGAAATGCAATTACTTTCGCCCAAAAAAGAGGACACTATTTCTTCGCTAGAATTCAATGAACTGTCAAACGATTTGAAGCAAAAATTGTTGGAAAAAACCAAAGAAATCGAGAATCTTAACCAAGAATTGGTTAAAATTAAAGAAAATAACCAAAGATTAGTTAATGAAAACAAATTAATTGGGAATAACTTGAATTCAATTCAAAGAGAATCGTCTGAAAAGGACCACAACAACCAAACATTAAAGTCATATAATAGTGATTTGGAGCTTAAAATTCGTGGCCTTAACGTTGATTTGAAGCGTCAGAAAGAATTGAATGAAATCCTAAGGAAAGACAAAAAAGAGTCGGAATCTAAACTGAATTCCCTCGCAATCGATAACAAGACATTAGAGACGGCGACCAAACAGTTGAAGGAAACGATTGAAAAACATGAGAGAAGTCTAAAGCAATTCCAGAGTAATCTCATCGCCAAAGAAACTAAACTCGATTCGGCCGAAAGAGAAAAATCAAAGCTTTTACACAATATTCAAATGAAAGAACAAGAATTGGCTCAAATCAAACAAAATTCTTTGCCTGATGTTAATGACGACAATCGTCTCAATCTATTTGAGCTTAAAATACGAAACCAAGAGTTGGAAAAAGTAATGAATACCATAAATAGCGAAATGAGAGCCAATCAAATCAGATTTGATGAACAGAAGAACAAGTTGTCGGCTCATTGTTTGCTTCTGGAGACCAATTTGGCCGAAGAAAAACAAAAATTCCAAAACTTAAATAAAAATAATCAGAAGATTTCTGAAAA
>JAQFZI010000499.1:0-15573 GCA_034695605.1 Eupelops occultus
TTCTATGCATTAGTCTTACGAAATGTTTGTTTATAAGGAAGTCTTGGCTTTGTTTATATTCAATATTAAATAGCATTCAATGAGAAGACGATCCCTGACTTCAATGTTCGTCAGTGACTGCTTTCGAGAAGTCGTTGTATTGGTTGAGAAGAGAGCGCTTCCAGTGTTAAAAGCATTAAACATTGAATTTAATAATTTGATTGAAATGATCACTGGTTTTGTTGGTCAGTCACAGCCAAGAGTTGGTTATTCACGGACTAACATTTTAGTGATATTTAGCAATAGGTGTCACTTAATACAAGTAATAAGTTTTCACTTGAATTGTCTGTATTTTCAATGTTATTGTCAGTGTTTGAGTTCACAACTGATAGAAAGCAAACACAACACAAACAACTCTCAACTCTTATATTCATTTCTGCTTCGAGTAAATGGCGTTTCGATAATATATCGATTCATAATTTGACTGATTTTTAATTAGAGACTAATTAAAGTTAATTTAATTGTTTTAGTTTTGTGTGAAATGTAATTAAAGTTTGAAATCAAAAACATTTGCAAATCATTGTCTTAAATGAGTGATCAATCGTTGAACGCATTGATGAAAACAATGCACTCAATGTTGTTATGATCTGAACTCAAGTCAACTCTTTGTCTGTTGTGACTGAGTATTGCACTGACTGTCCGCTTGTTGTCGAATGCAGTCTTGATATATATATAATTGTGAACAATGGTTAAGACATTTCAGGCATACCTTCCTTCGTGTCACAGGACCTATAGTTGTATCCATTGTAGGGCCCATTTGGCAAATCACGACGAACTCATCTCAAAGGTCAGTCCAGTCCTCTGTTTAGTGTGAGATACCCCTCAACTTTAGACCTAATGTTTCCATTTTCAGTCATTTCAAGGAAGTCAGGGAAGAGCCTATCTCTTCAATTCGGTGTATGTTTTAGTAGTCTTTCCATTTTATGGATAACTAATTAAATTGATTTGTCTTAAGGGTTAATGTTGGCTGCGGTGCTGCCGAAGAACGGGTTCTACTGACAGGTTTGCATGCCGTGGCCGACATTTATTGCGAGTGCTGTAAAACAACTCTGGGCTGGAAATATGTAAGTCTAGTCTTCTCTCATTTAAATTGAATTTAGTGTTTGTCTCGAATTTCATATCATATGAAAGTGTTTTCCATATTTGCTTTCCATTGCATTCAATGAGAGCTCAGTTCTGAGGTGTTTAGGGATTGTTTTGTCATTTAATCGCATTTAAAAGCTATCATATGATCAGATCATATGAAACTCAGACGTAAACATCAATTTTTGTATTCAATGCTGAGCTCATCTCAAACTAGTTTTTGATTTACATGTGTTTATAACACGATTTATATAAACATTAGATAACAATTCCAACCCTTTTTGTAATAATATTGAAAAATAAAACTGCATTTCATTGAAAATAATGCGATAATTAATAGTTATAATAACTTTTGGCTCAATAGCTATCGAAAACTGATAACAATTCTCTTATTTTCTAATGACTTTGATTTTAAAATATCAGACAAATTATATAAATTCAATGAAATGAATAAAAATAGTTTTAATTCACTTTTTGTTTGAAAACTGCGACTAATTTTTAGTGAATTTTTGGTTAAATAGGATTTAGTTTCGCTTAAAATTTTTTTAATTTTCTTTTGCTTTGAATTTAATGGGAAAATGGGTTTTCCACTAAACTATAATCGATTGGATTTGTTTAATAGTTTGTTTAATAATGAGTTTATAGGGCTTTCCTTTTATCTATTGATTTGACAGCAAAAGAGGAAACTTATATTTTATTTATTTTATTTGCCATTTGTTGACATATAAAGCAATTCCTGATTTGAAGCAAAAGATTTTCTGCAAAATCGCTGCAAATATTTGATAATCGGATTTATTTATGAATTGTTAGGAAATGTGTTTTTGTTTAGTGTTTGATATAAATTGTTTGTCGATTGACTGATAGGAACACGCATTTGAGTCGAGCCAGAAGTACAAAGAAGGCAAATATATTATAGAGTTGGCGCATATGATCAAAGAGAACGGATGGGACGACAACAATGAGAAGACTCGCCGATAGTCTATAGCCTGTCCACAGTTTTCTGATTGACTCCTTAAGTGACCGAATGGCGAATCACTTGATTTGTATATAATTTAAACGCTTTTTGTGCGCTTTATTATTAAGTGCTAAAAATGATAAGACATTTGCAGCTAATTCTTGTGATAAAAGAAAGATTGATAAGAATAATGTGAACGACTGTTCTCTTTGTATATCCCGTTCTTTCCAACAATAGTCGTCTTCTCTTATATTCTTTAAAAGTTTGAAAACATCACAACAAACGACTTTTTAGAACAATTTATTAATGGAGTCCCCACTCATCACTATTTTTCATACATTACTTCCATCGAAACATTTTCTAAATTTTGTTTTGATTCGCATTCAGTTTCATAAATCAAATGATAGCAGAGTTTCTAAGAGTATTGAGTTTTTCATAATTTGTACGAAAACTATAAATCAATCGAAACATTAATTCATTTCAGAAACAAACCATTCAATTATTAGACATACAATAAGACAAAAAAGCAATGGATGTAATCCCTCCTAAAATTAATTTAGAAATGTCTGCCAATAGTCTGCTTTTACTCACAAACCAATCTATTGGAACAGCTCTAGAAGTGTAATATCAGTGCTCTGACCCCACTTTAATTGAATTTGATTTAATGGCTAATTAATGATTGGTTGCGACAATAGTTTAATTGATGTGTAAATTGTTTCTCTCTGTGCCTACAATACTATCTATAATGTGATGCATCGCATATACACTTCACTCGACACACACTCTTATAAACACTTATTTGAATCCATAATAAATAATATGAATATTCTTATGCTTTCAAGCATTATATCAAAATCATAAGCAGACCATTGGATCTAATATTGCTTTTCATATATATATTCAAATATTTTGTGATATTATTATTATATTTATTGTCGGAGATGTCTGTCGTTAATCAAATCATATGTTATTAATATTTATTGACTTATTCTCAGTTTTAATTCGATGCCATACATATATATAAATATATTTAAGTGAAGATTTGGTGCAAACAACTAATAGACATTTGTTTTGTTTATTACTTTTCTTTCACTGAAACTAATTTTTCAAATATTTTCCCAGAAGTTTGAAATTGTTTTTAATCTTTTTTCAGTTTTGAAATATTCTTTCAAATAATAGTTATATTAATAATAAGTAAACTCATGTCAAATGCTCTTCTAGTCTCAACTCAATACCAATACAGCGAATGTCCTCTCCTTGTGATCAATCACTGAATTATTTTAATGTCTGACCGATTGTATGCACTCTTTTCTGATTTTTAAAAATTTTTACTGAGTTTTTAAACAATTCTTTTGTAGTGATTTCGGTTAAGAAGTGCTTAATTGTACTGTAATTGTATTGAGTTAACAGTTATTCGGATTATATGTGCTTTTTATTGAATTTTGTTATATACTGTAATAAACAATAATAGATGTATCGAAAAGTTTTTATTATATTTAACTTTAAAGTTGTAATACTTTTAATAACTTATTATAATTGATCTCTTTCTCGACCTATACTTTACTGCAATCATTGATTTGTTTGCATTTTGAGTGTAATATCAGTAAGTAATCGATTGAGTGATGGATTCCAATATTGATATCCAATAAATTATTTATTTCAAAAATTATCGTTCAATTCATTTTGAAAAGAGAGATGAGAGCACAGAATAACAACTCATAAATTGAGTAAATATTTATTTTGTGTTCTCATCTCATCTCTGTTTCGATTCATATTTATTTACAACAAAAATGAATAAATTGAGAAATAATTTGATTTAAATATAAAAATATTAAATTAATATTTATTTAAAATATGAAATCAGGTATAAGAGGACTGAGAAGTCGTCTGCAGATCTGGTTTTACGATTTGATAAGTTATCACATATTCTGAAATTCATTTTAATTTCGAATAAATATTTATATGAAATTCAAATAAAAATTAGAGACTAACCGGGATATGCCTGTTCTCCACGATATATTACATATTCCGGGTAAGTAAGTCCTCCACCACTCGGACGACCTAATGTTCAAAACAAAGTATGGCAAACATTATAAAAGAATATAAACCAATGTATGGCCAAACCTACCGATAATACTGTGGTGACCGGGAGGTGAGTGCGCCATCTTTAATGCACTGAACTGGAAGAATGATTTTCCAAGAGCTACTCTACAGAGAAGTAACTGTCGCTTACAAATATAACACGATCTGTCTTTATGTTGTGGACAACCAGTTCCGCCGCCAATACCTTTAAATTGATTTTTTTTAAAAATAAAATAAAAAATGAATTATAGTTACAAACCATAAACATATTGATTGCTTTTGGAACTGTTCTCTGCAAAGTAGATGCCGGCCCCAAACATGCCTCCGATGTAGGCGTGCCTCTCATCGAAGCCCTTCTGAATAATTGCATTGAGAAAAGGCGAGCCATGAAATAGCATTCGTTCGTTGGCGTAGTCGTGATTCTCTTCTAAGATCTCTTTTCTTCTGTTCTTATATCTGTCCCAAAGTCTTCGATTACTAATTCTTTGTATTTTAATGATATTATATCGATTGAAAACCCCTCCCGAATGACCGCTGTCTTTGTGTTCGCGAATAGTTGTTTGCATTTCGTCCTCAACGGCTTTAAACTCTTTATCGTTTAAACTTAAATCAGTCATAACTGTTCCCGAACTCAATGGAATCGAGTGCTGAGCACAAGAATGAGAGGAAAGCAATAACTTTTCGATTCCTTTAAGAAGTCTGTGTCTATGTCCGTAAGCATTGACTCCAATCTGTTTGAGTTCTTCGTGACCCATCTCTGCCAATATGTCGATCGATATCTGTTCCCTAACAAACACTTCTGTTAACTGCTCTAAACCTAAACTATTTAAAAATGAAGTGATAGTAATGGACGGGTAGGAGGAAGTCGATAAATAATTAGTAATCGATTGAGAAGTTGTTTTCTTTGCGTTTCCGTCAGCGCACTGACCACTGGCTGGCGATATATCCCCGTTTACGTTCTCACTGTTTCGCTGGGATAATAATAAAGTGAGAGCTGAAGGAATGTTTGCGTCCACTGAAGGAATTGAAGTCAATAGATGTTGAGGTGAAGTACTGGTAGAGGCGGTGCCCCCATCGGTCATACAATTACTTTTAACTTCTGTTTGTTGAACAGTCGAAGAACTTTTATTTGTAGAAATAGAAGTGACTGAAGAGGTGGCTGTAGGAGAGTTGGGTGCCATAGCATCCATTAATAGACACTTTACATCATCAGCTGTGGCCAAATCGAGAGGAGTTTGATTTTCATGATTTTTGAGAAAGCAATCGGCGCCGTGGGCTAAAAGAAGTGCACAAACCTGTGTCCTGGATTTTTGGGCAGCCTTTCAATTGATTTAAAATAAATTTAATTATTTGAAAATACATATAAATGACTCACTTCATGGAGAGGACTGAATCCCCACCGATCGGTAGCGTTCACTGATGTGTTGTGTTTAATCAAAAGGGCGGCGATATCTAAATGACCTGATTTGGAACCAATGGATTCATTTCAATCAAATTATATCAATACTGTATCGACAATACATCAAACCCTTAATACATACCATAAGAAGCGCTATTATGCAAAGGAATGAGTCCTCCCTATAATTAGACAAATAATTTAATATTTTGAAAATAAAATAATGACAGACCTTATCAGTGCTGTTAACGTCGGCTCCTTTTTCTAATAAGAATTGAGTGCATTCTATGTTATTATAACCGGCGGCCAAATGAAGTGGACTCGAATGACGTCCGGATGAGTCGCGACAATTTACATTCTCAGAGATCACTAATTTCATGAGTCGATTGAGGTCTCCCTTTTTAGCCGCGTCCAGAATTGCTGCTTCACCTAAGAGTAGATCCATTATATCCTGATCACCTTCTTTGACCAAATCGATAGCTCTGTTTCCGTCGCGATTCTTCTTTTCTTTGTCTGCGCCATTCATTAGAAGAAGTTTAACGATATCAAGCTTTCCTTTGGCCGCGGCCTCCATTAGTGGCGTGAATTTCCACAAATCTGTTGCGTTAACATTTGCCTTACTCTTTATAAGTAGTTCTGCGACTTCCAAATGACCGTAACTTTTGACAAAATATTTTATATAAAGAGAACTCAGAATTCTTTTTCAAATATAGATTACCTGCAACTGTTGTGAAGTGCTTGAAGTCCTCCCTTATCTGAAATTATAAAAACATCAACATTTTGTAAAAACTTTAAAAATGACAAACCTTTAGCTGAAACGTCAGCACTTCTCGACAAAAGGAATTCTACGACATCTAATCGGTTATAGCCTTTAGTTATGATAAAGAATGAGTCAATTAATGTAATTATAATTTCAGAAATGGATACTTACCGGCAGCGAAGTGAAGAGGAGTGCTCTGACGGCCATCAATATCCCGACAATTAACTAAATGAGGATAAGTATTGATAATTGTTTCGACCACTTCCAATTCTCCCGCTCGGGAGGCCTCCAACAGCTTGTATTCCGTATCTCCAGTTGAGGTCAGCCTATGGTTGGCCAATAGTTTTTGAACGTTTTCTTTAGCCAATTGATCGGCAGTATAACCTTGCAAACTGACAATAGAAGTGTCGGCTCCGTATGACAATAGTACTTGTGCTGAGTTGACATTTCCATCTCTTGCACATCGGTGTAGAGTTGTTTGTCCCAAACCGTCTAAAATGTTAACTTTTGCCCCGTTTTTTAAGAGAAGTTCCAATGCATCCAATTTTGAGTTGTCAGCCGCCAAATGAATGGGTCCTAAAAAGTCTTTATTTTTTTCATTTAAATTTGCGTTCTTTCGGATCAAAAGTTCACAAATTTGTTTGCGTTTCGTATGATTGGAAACAACTGCATAATGGAGGGGAGAGTCACCACTAAAAGGGTGCTTAAAGTTTGCCATTTCTGATGTGAGACATTTCTTTACTTTAGTCACTTCTCCCTGAAGTATGGCTTCAAGAAGACAATGGCCTTTATATTCGTAGGCAATTCTTTCTTGAAGTTCACGGGTCGGTGCGATATCTATAGCACTCTTTCCTAAAATAAGATTTAAACAAAAGATTATCACATATTCAGGAGAATTAATATTTACCATGACAATTCTGAAGATAAGGATCTGCTCCATGACTTAATAGTAAAGAACAGACTTCGACCCGCATTTTGGAGGCGGCCTCATGCAAAGGAGTGAATTGCCATAAATCAGTTGCTGAGACATTTGCGCCATTTTTTATTAGTATTTCACAGACTTCGAAATGACCTGAAATACAATTTCTTTTATTAAACAAATTCTTCGTTTGATTTAATACTCGCCATAACTCGCGCTGTTATGCAATGGAACTGAAAAATATAGAAATTAGTTATTAATATCTTTGGAATCTATTATCTTTAGTCCATTAAAGTCTAATAACTTTTTACAGGATAATTGAATTTTCAAACTTATTTAAATAAATTATAGCATAATTGACATCTTTGAAAATATAATTTACATTTTGGAAATGAAACCATTAATTATGGATTAATTGTTCGCAAAACAATTGTCATTTATCTAAAATTTTCAAAAACTATTGTATTTTCCAATTCAATACAAAATAATTTTAAACTAAAATCAATTTGAGCAAGTTTAATCAAATATTCAAAATATTTAATGAAAATCAAAGATCAAATTTAAAGACTATTTGGTTTGTATGGATGAGCAAATTACTAAATCTAATTATAATTTTCAAAATGTCCATTACCTTGCTACAATTCATTGAAATTAGTTTGAAAATGGAATCACCCGCTCAACAGATATTAGACTTTAATCGACTCAAAGGATAGTAGTTTATATGTGTGTGCAGTTTATATGGGGTGTATATTAGAAAAGAAAATCACTTTAAATATGAATACTAACCCAACCCTCCTTTGTCTTGTGCGTGACAATTGGCGCCACGAGAGAGCAATAGTTTGACCACGTTCACTCTATTGTAACCACTGGCCAAATGCAAAAGAGATGACTTACGTCCGTCACTCGCCTGACAGTTCACATTCAAAGGAGTCAATAATGACATGAGTTTGTCCTCATTTCCACTTCGAGCTGATTCAAGCAATTCTTCTTTTCTGTATTCACCGGTGAGAACAGGTTTAGCCAAAGGGTCAACAAATCAACAAATCAACAGCAGATTTTCCGTCGGCGTTCAATATGTTTGGGTCGGCTCCGTTTTGAAGTAAAACAATACAAACTTCTATCTTGGCCTTAATGGCAGCCTCCATGAGTGGAGTAAAGTGCCAGTTGTCTTTTGCATTAGGGTCGGCACCATTTCTCAATAACAATTGGACGACTTCTGCGTGACCTGAATATCACAAATATGTAAACAATGAGTGAAAAGTAGTGGATATCAACGGATAACTTACCAAAACTGCAGGCGTTGTGCAACGGTTGGAGTCCTCCATCATCTTTAGCCGAAACATTTGCACTCAAATGCAACAGATATTCCACAATATCTTTGCGGCCAAAACCGGATGCGAAGTGAAGTGGAGTTGATTTTCGACCTGAAGTGTCCCGAATATTAACATTCGAAGAATTGATGAGTTTTTTCACTTTAAGGACCTCTCCGTTACGGCACGCATTAAATAATTCTTTGTTTAGTTGAGTCTCCGACAAACTGCAAGTGCTTTCCATCACTCCATTGATTGCAGGCATTGGACCTGAAAATTGGATTGTATTCAATGAAGAAGTGGTTCCATACATGACTTCTTGAAGGCCTTAATTAATTAAATATTGAATAAACAGTTTGAACACAAATTTACACAAAATATGATTCAAAGGTTAAACAAATTAATTAATTTTTTTAAGGAACTGATGACTCAGATGTGAGATGAGAGTTGTCTTCATATTATTGACATTAAAGTCAAGTTTGGTGTCAATGATTGTAATCACAACAAAAGTGTTACACAATTGAGGAAATTGTGAATTAGAGCCCAACTCCAAGACTATAATAATTATAAACTCTTATTGAGCGTAAAATAGAGTAAACCAAAAGATGTCTATAACTTTTGATTCCCTGCTCACAATCAGAGCATTGGGTCCAATGATTAAACTATTGTTACACTTATGGCAAACATTGACATCGTTTATGTCTGAAACAGTTCAATGTCCTCAACAATAGTTATTAACGTCTTTTTTATGCTTAAAGTTTGATTGAGTTTTCTGTTTAATAGCCATCAGAGGGTCTAAAATATTGTTATGTTTTTGTTAACGTTAATGACATCCTCACCAATAATACCGTTTATTGTATTGAAAATTGATTGATATTATGTTAAACTCATTACAGAACTTCACTGAAATCATTGAAAACTCTGATTCCAATTAATCATTAATTAAATGTACTCTTATTTAAAGTGAATTCATTAAATTCATTTCAATAAATTTTACAATTGTTTTATTTATCTGATTGAAGATCACGTTTTTATTTAATTTGTTTTGTGTTTCATTTGTTTTTGGAACTGAAGTAAAGATAATGTTTGAAGTGATTTAATTTAAATATTTGTTTAATGAATATTATTGACTAAAAGTGTTGAGCACTTAATCATATAATAAAACTACGAATTAGTGATAACCAATTGGTTTCTGCCATTAATTTTTATTAAAAACAAATCCATTCCAACATTTAATTCAAGTGAATTGAAAGCATCCAAATGTCAACTCATATGCAAAGAGTTCTAAATCCTCGGAATCGGTCCACAAGTTTGGACGTCGAGAGGGAAAAGTGGCAAAACTCTCAGGTATTTCCACAAATCAAAAAACTATTTCAATTTAATGATAGTCACAAATAAGAAGTTAATTCTTTTTCTTTTTTTTGTTGAGCACAGAATAACAACTCCTAATCTTATTTTTGTTGTCAACCAAATTAATACTCATTTCTATATTTAACAAAAATGTTTTTAACCAAAAAAAAAATCCTATGATTTGTGTGAATATCTGAATATATCTTAATTCAAATTCTATTCAAAAAAGGTTTAATATTAAGTGATTGTAAATATTTGATGTGTTGGACACCATCTGCTCTGAAACTCATTGAATAGATCTTTTGATTAGCATTTTTTCACAAAACCTTTTATTGATTTGCTGTCAAATTAATTAAGAAATATTTGGCTTTTTATTTGAATCAAATTCTTTGGTGAATAACATTATTCAATAAAATAAATCAATTTTGAGTAATATATTCAATGAGTTTATTCAATGTTGAGCCCAATTTATGCCGAACTTCAATATTAACTCAATTATATAAATTGAAATTTATTGGTCTTTCCTTCACTTAATTAAACGGTTGACACTACTATTGAAATATTAATCAATTCTTAGTACAAACTGAAAGTTATTAAAAATATTTGTCATAAAATGATTTGACATTTTTTCAGTTAATGAAAATATTTTCCTCATTAATGACATTAACTATCAATAAATATAATTAAAAGACTTCAAACTTTTAATTTAAAAACAGTTCAAAATTGCATTCGATATCAATAGAAGACAATAATAGTAATATTTATTTCCAATTTTTGACCAAATTTAAAATTATTAATCAATAGTTAATTTAGGAACAGAAACACACAAACTATCAAATATTAAAATCAGTTTTATTGAAAAGTTAATAGAATAACAAATTAAAAATATTCTTATGGTATAAACGAATATACCATACATGTAACATGATCACTTTACTCGTTATTCTTGATTCTTAAGCTTATTATTCTTCACAAAATTAAAAATAATATATTTTCGTTGATTTCTCTGAGTATTTCTCTATTTTGATTTAATATTAAATAGAATACATAAGATAAAATGAACTTGATACTCTTTTCAATATTGTTTAAATTGTTATTAATTTGCTTTATTTTGTGTTCAGTTGACGAGTGTTACGAAAGCCATTAATAGCAATGAGAGTCCCGTCAAAGAAAAACATATCAGAAGTAATTATAAATTTGAATAAAATTGAATGAATTAATTATTTAAATTATATGTCTGTCCCACAGCTGTTATAATCGGTACGTTTCAGACCAAAAGTGCTCAACTATTTTGGGGAATCGTTCGTAATCTACAGCTTCAGGAAAACCCTATAGTTTGCTGGAAATTCTGTCACGTTTTACATAAATTGTTGAGAGAAGGACACAGAAAAGTATACCATTTATTAATCAAATATTTGGCTTATATTTTATTTTTAATTTTTTGAGGCAATTGCGGACTCATATCAATACCGTTCAATGATTATGGATTTGGGCAAAATGTGGGGCCTTTTGAGAGAGGGCTACGGAAAGCTCATACAAAACTACTGCACTCTACTTATCAAGAAAATTGATTTTCACGCAAATGTCTGTTCATTTTATAATCAATTGATTATTTAATTAATCGCAAAACTAAATATTTAATTACCAGAACCAACGCTTTCCAGGAAACCTTATGGTCACCGACGAAGAATTAGAGGCTATCGGAGAGAATAACGTCGATATTCTGTTAGTTCTATAAATTATTTATTTAATAAAATTATAAAAAAATTTAATTTTTCGATAGTTTTCAATTGTGTTGTGAAATATTTGATTATTTGGATGAAATACTTAGTCTTCAGGCAAATGGTATTACTTTCGCTAAAATTATTTTCAAATAAAAAAAGTATTTTGTTTTCAGTTTACGGTTCTTTGGATATGAGTCGATCGAATTCGATGACAAATGCGGGTCAGTGCCGTTTAGCGCCACTCATTCCATGTATTCAAGATTCGAGTCAGTTATATGACTATAGCGTCAAAGTTCTGTTTAAACTTCACGCAGGTTTGTATCCAATCCTTAATCATATGAGAGAATTAATCGAATGTTATGACTATAGTATTACCCGCCGGAACTCTTGATGGACACAGACATAGATTTTTTAATCAATTCAAACTGTAATAATAATAATAACAAATAATTGTGTATATAATTAATTGTTTTAATTCTTAGTCTTAAGTCATTTTATGGTAACTCTAATAGTCTTCAATACTTTAAAAATCTGATTCAAGTGCCGCGACTGCCGGAAGTAACACTTTATTAAATAGAAAGAAAACATAAATTTCTCAAATGATGTTCTTAATGCAGGGTCCTCCCAATTTCTTAATTCAATCAAACCTGGACAGTCACGTAACCCCAGTTTGCATTCTTCCACAACACCCAGAATCACCCGAAGTTGAAACAATTGATATGAACTTGGTTGATCTTTCCTTCAATGAGCCTGTAAGATATAATTTGATCATGATCACTGTCAAAATGATAATATTTCTTATGATTATAGAGCGAAAAGTCAGAGGATTCCCAATCTGTTTGGTCTCTCAATAATGAGAACAGAAATGTTTCGTTTTCTGCAAACGTTATCGAAGAAAAGTATTTAATATTTCATTCATTTTTACAATAATTCACTTTTTGTTTGTTTAATCAGAGATCGAGTGATACAAAAGTTAATGTCTAGGATTGAAGAACTGGAGGCGCAAATGCAATCCATCAAAATTAAGGTCAGCCATCAAAGTTCATAGACATTGAATCCGTTGTTTAATTTTGAATAAATTAAAGGATATCCGTCTTATCGATGACTTGAAGAGATCAATGGCAGAGTTGGAGAACTTGAGGGCACAGAGTCTGGAGAAGGAAATCGAAGCGCTTAAAGAGTTGGAGCGACAGAAATCTTCTAACGATTTGGAAGCCGTTAATAAAGTGGCCGAAAAATATAATAAAATGAGGGAATTCTATAATAAACTGCGCGCCGAACACATTGAACTCATTAGAAATGTATTAACTTATTCTAAATCTATTTATTTTCTTATTTTTAATTATTTAATAATAGAAAGCAGAGGTTGAAAAACAATTATCAACCATTAAATTAGAATTGAATGAAACGGAAATCCTTAAAAATGTGAGTTCAATATAATGGAAAGATTTTAGGTTAAGTTTTAACAATTATTTTTTAGACACTGGAGTCCCAACTGAAAGAACACGTGAAAAAAGAGGTCGAATTCAGTTCTATGACCACCTCTTGTAATGAACTTAGAGTTCAAATTCAAGAGAATGAAAATAGAATTAAAAATTTTGAAAAAGATATCGCAGACCATAAAAACAGACTTAGAGAACGAGAGTGGCATCTCTTAGGTTTGGCACTTAATGTCTTTGACAACAATTTTATATTTAAACCATTATTCAGGAATTGTCGTAAATGAGATGCTAAAGACAGGGCAGAGAACTCGAGAAGAGGAGATCCGAAGCTCTTCTGTTAGTGTTAACTGTTCTCCAGGTATTAAAGTAATAATTATTAATACAATTAATTAATTAATAAATTTTGAAAATTAGAATATTTTTTTCTACAATTGGAGAAATTGAGAACGAATTTGGTTTCATTAGAAGAGTCGTCAGCTTTTATTCCAAACAATCCTTCGATCGAAGCTTTAATTACAACTGTTTTAGAATATTATCTTCAACTGTGTTTTGCAGTCAACTGTGCAAAAGTCACTTATCTGACTATTCCTAATATAGATCTCGGACAGGGTTTGTTTCAAATTCTCTTATTATCAGACATTTATTATATATTTTGTTCGCAGAACTTATCAATAATTGCAAAGAATTGATTGATTTGTCCTCAAAGATGAGCACAAATATAAAGAATCGATTAAATGATTCAAAAACATTCGATTCTGTGAAGAATTGTTTGAATAAATTGATTTCAATGAATGTTTTAATAATTCCTGAATTATCCGACAAATCAAAAGATTTGGAAAAGTTATTAATGGATGAAATAAGTGAAATGGACAGAGCTATCAATGATGCTGTCCTTAAAATAGAGGTGCAATTCCGTCAAATGCTTTAGTAATCAAATCATTTTTTAAATATTTTAATTCAATTTTTAGCAAATGTTGGAATTGGCGAAAAGGAACGACACAGGTATCAAACTTGAAGTGAACGGACAGATTTTGGATGCCTGTACTTATCTGATGAATGCTATCAAACAACTGATCCACGACGCAAAAGAACTCCAAAAAGAAATCGTATCTCAGGGAAAGGCAAGTCATTCAACTTTTGTTAGACCTGTTATTAAATAATTTTGTTTAGGGCTCGACTTCACTCAAAGAGTTCTATCAAAGAAATCACAGATGGACTGAAGGACTCATTTCTGCAGCTAAAGTAGTGGCGGCCGACGCAAAACTTTTAGTGTAAGGGTTTGTTATCTGACTTCACTTCAAATCATTTAAACAATTATTTCAAACAGAGATTCGGCCGATAAAGTCATATTAGGTTCGGGAAAATTTGAAGAATTAATCGCTGCCTCGCAAGAGATCGCTGGCGCCAGCGCTCAATTAGTTGTGGCCTCCAGAGTTAAAGCTGATCCGAGTAGCGCTAAAATGAGTAAACTATCCCAATCTTCAAAAAGGGTTTCCGAAGCGACAGGAAATGTGGTCGCAATTACTAAAAAATGTTCGCAACGGGTAGAAGACGCCGGTATTTAATCTAATTATTAATTCAAACGATAAGAATAACTAAATTTTATTGAAATTTAATTTTAGATGATTTGGATTTCTCTAAACTAAGTCTACATCAGGCAAAACGATTGGGTATTCCTCTCATCTAATTATTTCATTGCATAACATAATAAAGTTTATCATTTGATTTGTCAGAAATGGACAGTCAGGTCAGAGTCCTCGAGTTGGAGAATGCATTAGAAAAAGAGAGATTAAAATTGGCGTCACTTCGCAAACAACACTATCATTTGGCGGGTGCTTCGGCCGGTTGGTAGTCAGTCATTTAATGGGCAGATCCATAGTCACAATCATGTATTCGATTGAGTATTAAATTGTATTAGAATTTCGTCCATTTTTATAGTTTTTCACTTATTTTTTAACTCATTTAATATATTATAAAAACTTATTTTTTCGAAATATAATTAGTTTTTATTAAGTATTTGGAGAACAGAATACGGTTTTAACCTTTAAATTAGAGAAATCATCGAATTTATAGTTTACTCAATCCTCTAATTATTAAAAAATAGGCCACTCATTACTCTTTCCTTCTGCCCCTTTCCTCCCTTTCCTCCCACCATTTAAAGTTTGAAAAATGGATTATTTTTGTGGTCAAGGAGGGGGAGGCTAACTATATTAGGGGTTTCTCTGGCCTCAAGGTTTAAACCATACGATGTATATCCACTTATTGTCATAACATTTCTATTATTTTATATCAATAATCAACTTATTGTCAAATTTACTTAAAATTCAAATAAATGGTCCAAACATTTGGAAATTATTGAAACAATTGTTCGATAATTCAGACAAATATTGATAAAAACAATTTTGTTTCTTTGAACTAATTTTGTTTATAAGATTCAATGATAAACTTGAAAAGAGAGCCCACACTTAAACTTAAGTTAATTATACATTATTTGTATTTCACTTCAAAATTAA